>JAKSZP010002850.1:0-137012 GCA_022478985.1 Massospora cicadina | reverse complement strand
AATTTTTCTTTTTTAAAAGATCCGAAAAGAGTGTATAAACCAAACCTGTGAAGTTATCACCTAGAGTAAGTATTCGTGAATGAGCAGCAAAGCTGCTAGAAGTTTTAACAATGAGTTTTTAGAATCCCAAGGAATGTGAATAGTAAGCTCAAATTGAGGATTTAGGATTTAAGTCTTTCTTAAAAATTACTTTGGTAAGGTTCAGTCCATGAAAAATTAATAATATAATAGGTTAGCAATGAGCAATATAAAGAATAATAAATAAAGATTAAGAGATGTTTAAAATTACCTCCAATAAAAGAAGAATTATAATAATACTATGAAAGCTATTGACAGTATCATCAAATCATTTCAGGTCAAAGTTTATGAGATTTTTTAACTTCAGTTAAAAGTAAAAAAGCTGCCCTGCACACTGAGGCCACCAAGGCTCTATGATGCTTCAACAAAAAAGTCAGAACATCCAAACCAAATGCTTTGGCGCCAAAATTGCTTATCTCTGCTAAGGCTACCAAAGTCCTCAACAATTCTCTCAGTCCAGCTATGCCAAGTACCCATAGAAACAGGCAAGCAGTAGAACTAGATTATGCAAATGAGCCTGAGTATAAATACATGGATTCACCAAGTTTAAGCCATTCTAAAAGCTTAAAATCTGCTATTGGAGAAAATGGGTTTAGATTTGCATTTATGTCAAAATCTCCCAATAAAAATAATCTAGCCCGCGAAACAGATGCCTCTGTCAGGCAAACAGCAAGTAAGATTTAGACTGGCCTGCCAGCCTAGTTGCCAGAGCATCTGAACTGCAAACAAGAATGCAAAAGGCATGCTACTGGTAAACGGATATGAAATTGGAAAGGAGTTCCACCAATAACTTCCAGTGAGCCAGAATCTCATACAGGCACATAATAGAATACCAGACAAATATGGCTGTTAACCCCGAGGGGTGTGTGAGTGTTGGCAGAAAAGGCAGTTTATATTTTTAACATAAAAACTAAATTTTGGGGAAGGTTTTAATGGAAAATCTAAGGAAAAAATTGACCAACAATTTTCTCAGTGCGATGTGACTGATTAAATAGTGGTCAATTGGGGTGGAAACAAGCTGGTATTGAATCCCTCAAGTTTGACCTAACTGGCAAATTATTTGGTAATGGGGACAGATAAGTTCACTTGGAACTGACATCAGAGGAGTTGGTGGCAGACTGAGTCACTGTCAGTTCAACCTCAAATGCCTGAACCAAGACTTGAACGTGTTTCCAGCAGTTGGTGTGATGGCATCTAGCCCAATGAGCATCAGGAATCCCTTAAGGCCACCCCACATAGGGGCGGTCCCAATTGGTTGGGAACGGTTTTGGGATGACCAACCCATCTGTGCCCAGTTGCTGGGCCATTTGTTCAGTTAAAAGCGTTGCATCAGCTGCAACGCCCAATTGGCCAAAAGAATGCTTCAACTATTGTCAATGGTGTCCGATGCTGCTACCTGCACGTTGGGGATGATCCCCAATGATTTTGGGAGGGGGTTAATTTTGACGATTGAGGTGTTGACTGAATCAAAACCATCACCAATTCTGGCTGATGGGTCAAACTTCATTCCTTTTTAGATATGTGAATCCCAATCATTGGGCTTGTTTCCACTCATTTTGGACTAATCGACTTCATTTCAGCAATTTTGGTGCAAGTTTCCCTGATCAGGAGTATAAATTTAGGAGAGGAGAATGTGGGCGCTGAGGGAGGGATCTGAAGAGGGAGAGCTGTTACCCAGCGCTCATCTACCACGTGGGCAAGATCACCCTGGGTGATGAGGGGTACAGCCACCCTCTTTGGAGCTTTTTTGCTTGGCAACGGGAAGAGGGCCTGATCAACACACAGGGAACATTCCCCTGGGCTTACAGCCTCCACACTTACCTCACTTACCTTTGTAAAAGCTCATCAATGTTCAAGTGACAAAATCAAAACATCAAACCAAATGCCTCAGCGCCCTCTCCGTCCTCCTGCGCTGAGGCCCCTCATTGTTCTGAAAGGAATTGGAACAGCTGACTCAAATGCCTTGGCGTCTTTTTTGCCTCTCTGATTCAACGCTCTTCGCTTCTCCAACAACAATTTTGAGCCATCAATACTAATTTCAGCCCATTTACTAATATATATTATTCCTAAAAACTTCATTTATAATTTCTATTCTACTAATATTCTAGGTTTTCCTAGTGGTGCAAAGGATTCAACCAGAACAAAACCAAATTTTTGGTAATTAGATTTTATTGTTACCAGACCATACTCTCCCATGGCGCAGTGTGATCCAGCTAGCAGGCTTGCTGCTTCACTCCCTACCCTCACCACTGGTTTGTCATGTTACTGCTGGTGTCTGCGCACATGCCAAGCTACTCACACAGATGTGAATTTATCCCAAGCTGCCTTTTCTGCGCTACCCTGGTCTATCTCTTTCAGCTTTAGAAGTTCTCAGCTCATAAATACCCAGTTGAGGCTTAAAGGGGACTATGTTGGGCTTCGACCTAATATGAATGATGCCTTAACCTTGGTTTAAAATTTACATATCTTTTTTAGTATTTTTCATTATGTATCTATATGCAATGCACTGACAGACCTATTTTATTAAATTTAAAAATAATACTATTTAGTCAGTTGAGTAACTTCACTACTAGCTAATGCTTTAGTTTCCAAATTTTATACCTACAGCATAAAATGGATCTTTACTTACTATTAATTCTTCACTAATACTTTATTCAATACTCACTTTATGTTAATAAACTTATCCCTTTTCTTACCCTTGGTTGTAGCTATTTTAGAGCATAATTTAATCTTACTTACCAATCAAGGAGTTTTTATTGCTTAATTGTATATATTATTTAATGTTTTTAGATATCCTTGCACTCAGGTCTTTGAAACCTTAACAAATTCAGGGAAGGGAGGAATTAACTCCCACAGTTTACAAAAAAACACAAAAGAAATGATCTGGTGCTGAAGTAAAAATGAGCACATAGGGATTTGTTGCACAATGATAGGGTGTTGAGGGGTGATGGTGGCAGTGGAACAAATTGTGGCAAGGAGGATTGCACCAGTAGGAATGGTAAAGTGGAGAATGAGGTTTTTCCAAAAGATAAAAGTCCAACCACATTCATTAAATAAAATTTGATGAGATAGTTGCAAAAGGAGATTAAACTAATACCATAAGGGTGCTATTATAGGAAGGTAAGTATGAGTAGTGAGCACTAGGGTGTTTCTTATAATAATTTATAGGTTTAACCCAGCTGTAGCTGTATATCCTCAGAAGAACCCCCAGTTACAAAATAACCCTTATATTTGTGGAAGCTAATAAAATTTGCCAACACATATGTGTCTGTTGCAAGTTCAATAATTGTTTTTTCATTTATAGGAACAAGTATGCATAGTCAACTCTGAGGCAAAAAAGAAGATCAGATCAAGGAGGTGGGCTGAGGTTTGGGTGAGTTCTCTGGACACATGCAAGGCACAATGCAAGATCCTTGGGAGGTATGAAAAGGCCTAAGGAATCATGAGGACTAAATAAACCAGCCTGAATGCTTTTTCTCCACAGAGCGGAAAATGTATGGTGGAGTTGCACCGCTGCCCCTAACCATAGCAGCAGGTGGTTGAGATAAGGACATAGGTGTCAAACTGTCCTTTTGTGGTTGATGTTAAACTTTCTTTGATTAAAAATCACTTGAAAGTGTGTTAATCAGAAAGAAAAGTTTTTTTCACATTCTACAATTTTAAATTTTAAATTAATGCTGACTTATTTACAAAATTGTTTCTATAAAAAGGTAATAATTTAATAAAAATAAAATATTACATAATTTTTAATCTGATTAATATAAAGCTTGCCCCAAAGTAATAAAATTCAATTTAGCATCATGATCACACAACTGATGTTACATGTGTTGGTTCTAAATGTATTAATAAATTAAAAACGATATACAGCTTTTTATACTTAATATGAATACAACACTACTATTATTTAAAATAAGAGATCAATTTATTTACATATTCTACATCATTATATTTATTATTAATTATATGTTATCATATACAAATTTTTAGTATACCATCTCAATACAGATATAAATACGCATTTTTCTATATATGACTGCATTATTTATTTAATTTATTTAATCTATAATAGACTCACCTATATGTTGAGAATCAAGCTAAACTAATTATATAAACTAAAGTAAAGAACTATATTATTAGTGTGTCATATTTTATGATACTAAACAAATACAAATTTCCTAAAACCCATGAATTTCTTTATATGATAACATATTTTTGTAGTTGTTTTTGTAAACTGTACTTTGGAAAAACTACTCATTTTATTTATAAAAACATTATTATTCTAATACTTTTCTATTTTTGCGGAATAGTGACAGCAAGATTTTTGTGATTCACCTAAGTATATATAGGACATAATTAACTGTACATTCTTAGTTATTTGTAGTATATATCATAGTTAAAAAGTCTTCTAGTCTTTAGGTAACATTGTATTGGTATTTATATTTACTTATGTTAACCTGAGACATTTCTTGCTCTTAAAACATAACAAAAAGTTTACTAAATAGAAAATATAAAAACTAGATGCAATGGTAACATAAATGCTCAAAAGTAAATACATCTATGCTTTATGTTTAGTTTTTATCCTAAGTTATAAGAAGCAAAATGATATACTGCTAAATTTTATAAGCCATTCTTTTTTAGAATAGCAAAAATTTTATAAAAGTGTATTTTTTCTATGTTCCTATTTTAATATAAATTAGCCATAGATAAATATTCCACACAAGAAATTTCAAGTATTGTAAAAGTAAGAAGACCATACATGGACTTCTTTTCAACTATCCACTAGACTAATCCAACAAGGCCAAAGTGTAGAGTATTTTGTTAATTTGCCCTAAGTGATCATTAAATGGCTTCCAGAAGAAATTTGAGCCTAAAAAGTAACAAACTTTTTAAAGGTGGCATTAAAACTCCACTGAAGTGGAAGATTTATTTGGAACTTATCTTAGATCCTGAATTTATGGCCAAGCCAAAGAGTCATCAAAATGTGATAATGGAGTTAGTTTAGGTAGATTTATAATGAGGCTTTGTCTATAAATTTTTCTGTGAAAAAGACCTTTCAAATTGCTGTGATTTATCAATATGTTAAAATCAATAAGATGTAATCTTATCTTAATAAAAAACCATCATTGAAACTTTTTATATTGAATAATTTTTAAATTAAAATTTTTATTGCAAACATTAAGCAATATTATTTTTCTGGTTTCCAAGTGCCAAAACCAGAGCTTCAGTGGCTATTGATACTGCACAAGTCAACTCATACTTAATAACAGGTATTCTGTATGATGTCATAAACCTGAAAAAAGTATAATTTTAGACTTATCACCACAAGATTTTTAAACATAGGCTATTGGATTTTCTGATTTACCGTTTTTGGGTCATTAGTAAGTTTTGTCAATAAAACAGGAAACGCTCCCAAATAGTCATAATCCATTACTCCAGGAAAAAGCAAAATGAAATGTCTTGTACTGGCAGTGGCAGAAAGGCTCATGAGAAAAGTGTTTTTAACATAGAAGTAAAGCAACATATTAAAATATTAAAAAGAACCTAATCAAAATACTAACAAATTTCTTATGAGCCTACTTAAATCCAAATTTATATCATTTAAATACATAGTAATTATACTGCACATAATAATATTGGATATCTCCATATTTGTTCTAGAAAGACAGTAAAGCTAAGGCCAGTAATGAGATACCAGGTATGGGTGATTAAAATACTAAATTGACCCAAATAGTACATATTTTACGCTGATGAAGGGGAAAAGTCAGGTATAATAAACTTTTTTGTAGCAATGCATTTTCAGATGCACTGCGGTAAGGCTTAATAATATACTAAATTAAGTGATTTGTTTGAAAATTTGGGAGTGAGGTAAATAAATGTTAATTATAAATCTGAGGTTAGCACTGGTGTGGTGGTGATAAATGATTATAAATTTTGATAATAATTATAATTGAAGAGTGTATCAAATAAATGTAGTTTACTACAGCAAAGCATGGCAGGGTTGATCAGCTTTTGTGGAAAGAAAAAGGAAATTAAAATCTCACTTTAGAAAGTAGTTGAGATTTTTTGATAGATAAAAGTTGGTAACATGGTCGTTCAGACCAGATTACATTTTCTCACACTTTAATAATTATCAGGGAACAAAAATAATTTGGTGGAAAATTGGTTAATTGGTAGGCGTGGTCTTCAGGCTGGTGCACTTAGGATAAAAGAAATTGTCATTAACTGATAAATAGTATATCTAATATTAAGTGTTGGTGTTTAGATATAGTAGTCAATTTTCTCTAAAAATTAAAGGGGCCTTTCCAATTTAATTCCATGTTCTTGTGAGAGCTATATAGGTGTTATAAAGCACCAGAACTCACATGGCTAAGAGGAGCAGGGTAATCTTTTTTACATTATTTCTTTACCCAGGTGCTAATTTGTTCACCTAAAATGGTGGATTGTGATCCATAGCGCGAAGTCCCTTTACACACTACTTGCACAAGTTACTAGTTGGCTTGAACCAATTTCTCTGACTAAAATAGCTTACTCTATAGTCAATATAAGAAGTAAGCTTACTGAACTGTATATATTCAATCTGTTTTCAAAAATTTTAATGAATAAAAAATTATTTAACAGTAAAAGGCAATATTTGATTTAGAGTTTTCATGAATTATATAATGTCAAATCAGTTTGTTCAAGATTTATATGGATTTTTGAAAAATCATCAACTATAGTGAATTATCATCTACTGTAGGAGGTTAAAGATCATGATAGGAACCAATAAATCAAGGTAAGAATTTAAATAGGGGGTCATTCAGTCATGTACAATGTATCTTAATTTTTTGTAGACCACATTATTAAAAGTTGTAATTATAATACAAATTTGATTGTGGAATAGGAATTTAAGTCACCAATTATTTTTTACTTCACTCTCCTCAACTTGAAATACCATTCAATTTTCAATAGGATGGTCATCAGGTTCATTTTAAGATCAGAGAAACTTAGGTAAATATGATTAAAATCTTACATCAATTAAGATTTTAATAGTGTAAGCTTCAGAAACAACACTTTCAAGCACAACGAAAGGTCTCTTCCATAAGGTAGCTAGCTTATGCGTTCTTCCAAATCTATAAGTATTACAGTAATTGACATGATTGTTAACTGCAAATTTTATTACTGGGAACCAATGTAGATCTTCTTACTTTTTTGGTTAATTCTCTTCATCAAAGATGCTCCATAGGCTTTGTCTGAATCATAATTAAGAAAATTACCCCCAATTAAACTAATCATAATATCAAATCTTATTATCTTAAGTAGTGATTTAATGTAATAAGGTCGGTAGTGCATATTGTCAACCATAGAAAAGTTGAGAAAGATGATAATACTCTTTCACTGTGGTGACTGATATTGTAATAAAGGATGATTGGGTCCACATATATGGTCCATTATGAAGGTGAATTGCTAGAAAACCTCTTAGGAGCTTTTACTAAATTGCAGCTAGCACGCTCCACTATCTCAATAGTTTCTGGATTAAAGGTGACAATAAGAACACCCTCAGATTGCCATTAACTCATTCAGCTTGGGAACAAATTAGGGTGTGAAATTTGTAATATTGTACGTGAGAATAACATGATGACAACTATGTTGGTTAATCAATTGTTCCATTCTAAATTAAGTCTTTGATATCACTCCAAGGTTACTAATATCTCGTGCTATAACCCATATGATGATTTTTTCAATTGCTACTATCATATGTTTGAAGTTTAGGATATTGGTTGATAAAGCCCTTTATATCTATAGACAATATATGCCAGACCTAGTTATGCTTAAGCAACTCATATGTAGTTGTAGGCTTATAGGACTGATGGGCTTGATGTTTGAAACATTTTTATAACACGTCCTTGATATCTACCTTAGTAATTCCTAAGACTATTCTTGTTGGATTAAATTTTAGGTCTTAAGTAGGCCTCCATGCACAGCTGCATGATTAGCTTGCTTAATTATTTCTGGACGTGCTGAAGATGGGGGGAATAATAACTTTTTGGTCATTCCCTACAATTCTATACAAATGAACATTCCAAATTAGAAGAGTGGTTAGCCTGTCAGGTAAAACTGCTTTCACCCTAGTGCAGGTTTTGAGTTCAAAACCTGTACTGGCTAGAAAATTCTAGGTGTGGTATATTTGTCCTAAGGTCAACCCACCTCAAATACTAAAATTCCATTTTAGTGCCTTTCATTAGCCAATCTATTATTCAGCAAATATTATATTTTTCATCAGCACAATTCTTTACTTTTATTTTCTCATATAATTGGCATTCATTGGATAATGGAGCTGTTATAACAGGTAGTCTCGAAATTCCATCAATATTATGATTAATTTAACCCAGGCGATGTACTACCTCATATTTCTTAGGTCTGTAGCTTTTTTTAGTACTAGATGGCGTAGGTATGTAGCATAAGGGCATCGTACTAAATGACCTTCTGGTTCCTTAATGTTCTATAAGCCATCCTAAAGAAGCATGGTCAGTGGCAATTCTGATCTTGGTCCCATTTTATAAACTTCTAATTGTTTTATAAGCATATATGACATCTAAACCTTCTCAATCAGTTACAGTGTAATTCCGTTTATGTTTGTCCAACTCATGACTGAAGAAGGCTACCATATGCTCATCTCCACCATCCTCTATTTGAGAGAGTACAGCCCTATAGCAGTGAGTGTTTCAAAATATTGTACTATTAACAGTTGGTCAAAATTTGCATATCTCAGGATGGCTTCTTCAGTCAAGGATTTTTGAAATTGGTTAAACGAGATTTTACATTATTGATAAAATTGAAAAGAGACTCCTTCTTAAAGCAGATGTAAGAGAGGCTCAACAATTTGTGTAAACCCTTGTTAAAATCCACAGTAGTAAATTACCACTCTGATAACAAATGGGACATATTACAAGCTTTCAGGACCCTTGTGTGGTTTAAGCATCAGACTTTTTAAGTTTGTGGCTGTATTCCTTGAGTGTCAACAATGTGACCCAGATACTCTATTAGCCTTAAAAATATGTCACTTACTAAAATTGATCTTAGTTGAGCTTGAGTAAATCTCTGAAAGACTCCTTTCAGATGTGCTAATTGTCAGTTAAAAGTTTTGAGAACACATTTATACTATCAAGGTAAACTAAAAAACAATTTATCTATAAATCACCTATATAGTATCTATAGCCCAATAAAGTGGAAAGTAAATTGCTCAGTCTCTGGGCATTCAAGCCAGTTGGAAAAATCTGTGGGAGTATTTTTATGCACATAATTCTCAGTCTTTGAGGAGACAAGTTGATCTAATAGATCCACTTTTGAAGTCTAGAACTTTAAAGTATTTGGCTCCTCCTATCTAACCCAAGGCGTCATCTATTTGAGGTAATAGAAAAGATATTTTGGTGAGATTATTCAGTTAGCGGTATTAAATAATTACTCTATCAAAGCCATCTTTCCTTTTAATTATAAGTAATAAACTGGCCTATGGGCTGCGAGGGTGACAACCATCCCTTGGAATATAAACTTCTCAAAATCCTTCCGCACCTCCTTATCACTAGCTTTGCTTCTCAGTATTGATCGTAATCAAATGGCCTTGCATGACCATTTTCAACGTGATTTAGGATCCCCACAGCTCATCCAAGGTCTTTTCATCTGCCAAAGTCACTTGGGCATATTGTTTTATGTTAGACATTGTTTGTTCATTTTGACTTTCAGTTAATCTGTCAACTTGTTATGGAAAATGGCCACACAAATTAATTAGGGGAGCCTTAGGTAAAAAAAATTCGCCAGATTTACAAACTCATGTACCTATCAAAGATCTTCCATCTGATAAAAAAGTACATCTTCTCTTTTTGCTCTTTCATGAAAGATGTTATAGGCAGTTAGATTTTCAAGTAACACACAGATCTTCTGTTGAACTGACGAGATTATTACAGGGCAGCAGGTTAAATCCTTGATTGTTGCCATGGGGAATAGACTTCCACTAGTTTTCCCTCAGGTAGCACAAAGGGATCCTGGTGGACACCAAGCGTTGTTCTCCAAAATATAATACAAAAATATTAGAGGCTTTAAGTGAGATTTATTAATCTCTGGGATAGTGGCTGTTGGGGGCAGATTCTGAGACTCATTAGTTTATAACTGGGGACTACTCAATCATAATAAACCATTAAGAAAATATTTCTGTTAGTTAGATAGGTTTGATTATCTCTCAAATAGTGAAGTGATCTTTTTTGACATAGGTTTAAGTCCTGGAGAACATCCCCTGGCGGTTGATTGTGCCATCTTCCCATTCCCGAGTAAAGTTACACCAAAGAAGATGGTGGTACCCCTCTTTACTCAGGGCGATCTCACTCACATAGTAGACAAGCGATGGGTAACAGCTCTTCCACTTTGGATCCCACCCCCAGTACTCACACTCACCTCAGCAGAACTGTTATGGGGAATTAGCGAAATTTGCACCAAAATTGTCAAATTGAAATTGGCCAGATTTAATTTGAGTGGCAGACTGGCTGATGCCCTAATCTCAAATGGCCTGAAGGGCATGAAGACTGAGGTATTGGTCAGAATGCCTGCCAGTTCAATTTGATCAATATGCCGATCAAACAAAGCACCCTCCTACTAAAGTTGTCGAGGATCATCCTTGACAATCAGGTTATAGCATCGGGTGCCACCAATGAGGGTTCAAAGCCCCCAGTAGGTAATTTGGGTTTGTGTCCAATGTGATGCCATTAAAAGAACGAATGGTCCAGCAACTGAGCGCGGGTGGGTTGGGCTTCTTAAACCCATTACCAACCAAATGGACCCACCCCTATGAGGGGTGGCCTTGGGGGATTCTGTCACTTGTTGGGCAAAACGCCGTCACACCAACCATTGGAAACATAGCTGAGCCCCAATATGGACATTTGAGGTCAAACTGACATTGACTCGGCCTACTACCAAATTTTGTGATTTCAGTTCTCAAGGAACAAACCTGCCCATACCCAAACAATTCTCCAGTTAGGTCAAAATTGTGGGACCTGATCCCAGCTTGTTACTACCCCAATTGACCACTATTTAACCAGTTGCATAGCACTGTTAAAATTGTTGGTCAATTTTCTTACTTTCCCTTTAAAAAAAATTTGCCAAAAAACCAAATATTTTAATATCTCTTCTGACCGCATCCCTGATGACGTTTACCTAATGGCCATAAGTCCATATACTGGATGGGCTCTACCAGTAATCTTGGTCACTATGGCCCCCTATGTTGTCAATTGGGCTCAGCGAGTCCAATATTTTTGGCTCTACAACCTCATTACCACTAACTTCCGGCAGCAATACACGGGGATCTTGTGGCCATATGTCCACCAATTACAAGAGAGAATCCATCTCCTTGCAACCACGGTTTAAGTAACCCCATATGCTGAGGAACTCATTGAGACTATCTCAGTGATCCCACCCCCTGCAGCAAGACCTCCTGGGTTAGGAGTGGGTTCAGTATGGTTCATCGTCAGGATAATACTTACCATTTTTCTGCACCAACAATTCATCATTTCCCAATGCCCCGCTCCATATCAAGTCATTCAGTTGGCAATGCATCTGGCATTATGGCTTGCTTTTGGGTGCTTAAACATACTGACTGGCAGGACAGTCTAAACTTCTTCTGCCGTTTCCATGACATAATTGACCAACCTCTATTTCCAGCCACTTCCGCCTTTGTTCTTAAAACTGGGCGCCACAGTGGTTACTATTTACCAAATGAATGTGCAATCAGTAGTTTGCTGTTTGTTGTTTGTTTGGTTACTTTCTGACTTTGGGAGAAGTATCCGCTCTACCTTGGGAAATCTTCTTCAAGCCACCCAAGCTGCGCAGATTGCATCTCCTCCTCCTTCCTCTAGCCCGGAGGGAAAATTGAGTTTCCCCTCCCAGGAGATCGCCAATCAAGTTCTTGACGCGCTCACCGAAGTACAAATGCATACAGCAATTGCACTCAATAATGCTTCTATGTTATCTCATGCCCAGCAAGGGATCACATTGTTAGATGCTGTGGATGGGGATGTTCGCCGTTGGGTGAGTGGTCTCTTGTGCTCTTCCTCACAAGTAGGAGACTTCACCCCTCTACTGGCTGTTGTGTCAGCCGCTTTGAAACCCCCTTTGTCCCAATCAGACCAATTATTCCGACTGATATATGCCATGGCCGTAGCCCCTAGCTTGGCTTCTTTGATTTCTATCTTTCATGAACTGGCCCCACATCAGGTCTATCTATTGATATGCTTTAGCCAGTCTTTAGATTGGGCTTGGATTCAGGTTCTGCTCACCATGAGGTCTGGTCTACCATCCAAGGATCAGTAGATCAAATATGTGCCTCAGCGAACACCATCAACGCCTTACCCCATCATGTTACCTTTTATCAGAAGGCGAAATTCTTAATTGGATTACCCAAAGTAGATGCAGATGACGCTCCTATCTCCAAATTAGTGGTAGACTTGGGTACCAAATTTTGCCATAACCCCCAAGTCTGAGTTGGTGGGTACAGAGTTAACTATTAATGATTCTTTCCAAGCCCAGATGGAGGAAGTTGTTTCCCCCCTTGTACTTTCCAATCTTTGCTCCAGTGAAGAACCCTGACCTTACCCCCAATATGCACATTATTTCTTCAGTCACAAATGAGTTGGTCATTCTTCCAATAAACAAAACTTCGCTTATTTCCTTGTGCCTATGAAGATCAGTATCAGTCCACATCATGTCTCCTTCGAAGCTCTGGTGGATACTGGAGCTGTGGGGAACTTCATGAGTGTTGAGTTTGTGCAACAATTAAAACTGGAAATGAATGCGGGCTCCTCATTGATGGTGGCCTCATCTGCTTATCAGTTCTCATATGTCATTCACCGACTGGTACCCTTTTCAATCCACCAGTTCTCCTTTTGCAATCATTTTTAGCTATGCCAAACCTGGTGTTTCCAGTGATCTTAGGTGTGAGGTGGTGGCGCTAACAACATGTGAAGATTCATTTAGAGTCTAATACGTTGCCATTTACCAATTATGATTTGGAGGGAAAATTCCTTCTGATCAACACCCTCAAAAAGATACAAGGAACCAGCTCTATCACTACCCTGGTTACTTCTGCAGGCATTCCGGCCAATTTCCCCAAAAGCTTAATGTGATATCGGAGAATCTTCAACATGGAAAAGGCAGATCGCCTACCTAAGAACACCAGGTACGATTGTGGGTTTCATACAACTGTGGAGTTGGTGAACATCAACTGTCCGTTGTATCCTCATACAGCGGCGGAAGAAGTTGCACTCAATACCTGGTTGGACGACATGAGGAAAAAAGGTTGGTTGTTCAATGAGGCCTCACCCGTTGCCTCCCCCATCATCTTTGCCAAAAAATTGGATGGTTCTCTCCTTCCCTGCGTGGATTATAGTCATTTGAATAAAATAACCGTTTCTGATCCCTACCCATTGCCGCTGGAGCAGACAATCAGCTAGGCAATCGCCAAATCCCATGTGTTCTCAAAGCTGGACCTGGTGAACGCCTTCAACCAAATTTGGGTAATGTAAGGGCAGGAATAGTTAACCGCGATCTGGATAAAGAAAGGCGTTTTCAATTTTGGGTTATGCCCTTTGGGCTGAAGAATGCCCCCACTACATTTCAACGGATGATCAACAATGTACTGGGTGATCTCCGGTTTACCTGTGCAATTGCATGCATTAATGATATCCTGGTTCACTCCCCAACTCCTGAGCAACACGCTACTGACTTGAAAGCGGTGGTGGTCGCCTTGCATAAGGCAGGTTTGTTCCTCAAACCTTCCAAGTGTGAGTTTTATAAGGGGAGGTTACTTTCCCCGGGAACCTGGTTCTCAAAGATGGCTATGCAATCCCTCCCAACAGTTTAATGTGATCTGGGAATGGCCAACTCTGACTATGCAGAAACAACTTTGGAGTTCTTGAGAACCATCATTTCTCAAAAAAATTTTCCCCAGCACTTTCCCAGTTAGCCGCACCGCTCCACACCCTTACTGGGAAAAACATACCATTTTGTTGGACGCCTGAATGCCAGCAGGTGTTCAAATCAATCAAAGAGGTGTTCATGTCTCCGCCCATTTTGAAAAATGCTGATCCCACCAAACCATATATCGTGGCATGTGATGCCTTGTCAGTAGCAGTGGGAGCGGTGTTACTTCAGGAGCACTATGGTCTTGAACATCCAGTTACCTAATTCTCCTGAAAGTTCACAGCCATGGAGCAGCCTTAGTCCATTTACAAATAAGGAATTGGCAGCTGTTGCATGGACATTAACCCATTGGCGTATCTGTTGTAGGGTGCCCACCATTAATTAACAGTCTGCATGGATCACCAGGCCCTTTTGTATTTTCACAAACCCCAAAAATTGGTGCATCAGCAGGCCCAAACCTATTGGGACCTGTGCAGTTTTAACTTTAAATACAAATTCATTAAAGGTGCGCTCAATGTTTTTTAATTTCCTAAGCCGCAGTCCCACCAACTGTCCCTCAGAACCAGAGGAGGTGGATCTCGTTACCATGATTCCTGCCACCCGAATTCTGTTGATCATTCCCCCAGTTGTTTCCTCTGCCACTTTGGCTCCCGATGCCCTGCTAGTAGCTCAGGTTTTAGCTGGTCAAATGGCCTGTCCTGAGGGCGTGGAGTCGGTCGAGAAGTTGGCTCACTCAAGTCACAAACACTCCCTATACTGCTTAGATGAGGGACTCATTTACTTCTGCTCTCGCATCTGGGTTCCTCCCTCTTTCCACTTGGAGGTATTCTGTGCACATCATGATCCCCTCACAGTCAGACATCCCAGTAACAAGAAATGCATCGATTTGATCAAGTGCACCTTTAATTGGGCACGACTGACAAAAGAGGTCCCAGCTTGGATCGTCAATTGTGTTACTTGTGCTAGGGCCAAGTCAGATCACTCCAGGAAAAATGGCCTCCTGCACCCTTTACAGCAGGCGGAGGGTCCATGGACCTCGGTGTCCATGGACTTTGTTGTTGAACTCCCCTGTTCTAATGGGTTCACATTGGTGATGGTAGTGGTGGATCGTTTCACAAATTTTCCCTTAATATCCCATGTACTTCCAAAATCACATCGGAAGAAACTGCCCATCTTTTCATATGCCATGTTTTTTTGATGTTTGGTCTTCCCCAGGAGATCATCAGTGACCAGGGTTCACAGTTTACTGCGCAGTTTTGGAGTGAGCTCCTATCAATCCTGAAAATATCCCCTGGTGATCCACAGCATATCACCCTCAGTCTGACAGACAGACTGAGCGGGTCAATCAAGTCCTCAAACAGTACCTGCGTTGTTATGCTGCAGCAGCGCAGGATACTTGGGCCAGTGACTTAACCCTCGCTCAATTCTCTTACAATAATGGGACCCATGCATCTACGGGGTTTTTCCCTTATGAAGCAATGTTAGGTTATAATCCTTCATTTTTGGTCAGGCCAAGCTTGCGGCCTGAGGTTCAAGCTGCCGCGGACCATGCTGCCCATATCCAATTGACTCAAATTTTAGTGTTGGAACACCTTACCAAAGCCATTGATGACTACAAGCAGTTCACAGATCATAAGTGTCTTCTGGGTCATGATTTTATGGTGGGTTCCTATGTTATGCTTGATACCCATCATTTAAAAATTCAAACCCCTTCCTGTAAATTCGCCAGTAAATGCTTGGGCCCCCATTTAGTGGAGGAGGTATTGGGTAACAGGGCATTCTGACCGAAGCTTCCTGTGCATTGGAAGCAGTACCCTGTTTTCCATTTTACCCAGCTTTCACCCTTCAAGGATGCAATTCCCACATAACTGGAACTGATTATTGTCAATAATGAGGAAGAAACTGAGGTAGAGGCTATCCTGGCATCCCAGAAGTCGCGAAGTTTCATCCAATATCTAGTGGCCTGGAAAGGGTATCCAGCCTATGAAAATAATTGGGTCAAGGCACATGATTGCGCAAATTGCATGGACCTGGTCGAAGCATTCCATATATCCCACCCTGAGGCTCCCTGCCCCCCCAGAAAGTCGCGACAATTATGGCTATCAAGTTACCTAAGGCACACAAGAATGTGGCTCTGGTGCAGTTTCCCGGTAGGGGTGCCCTTCCTTTGGAAAAAGGAAAGGGTAATGTAAGTCCCGGAGAACGTTCCCTGGCAGTTGAATGGGTCATCTTCCCATTCTTGAGTAAAAAGACACCAAAGAGGATGGTGGTACTCCTCGTTACTCAGGGCGATATCACTCATATAGTAGATGAGCGATGGATAACAGCTCTTCCACTTCAGATCCCACTCTCAGTACCCACACTCACCTCAGCAGAACTGTTATGGGGAATGAGCGAAATTTGCACCAAAATTGTTGAATTGAAATTGGCTGGATCTAATTCGAGTGGCAATCTGGCCAATGCCTGAATCTCAAATGGCCAAAAAAGCATAGAGACTGAGGTATCAGTTGGAACGGCTGACAGTTCCAATTCAATCAATATGCCAATTGAACAAAGCACCCTCCTACCAAAGTCATCGAGGATCAACCTTGATGATCAGGCTATAGCATCAGGCGCCACCAATGAGGGTTTGAAGCCCCCCAGTAGGTAATTTAGGCGTTGCGGCCAATGTGATGCCATTGACCAAATGAATGGTCCAGCAACCAAGTGTGGGTGGGTTGGGCATCCCAGCCTGTTCCCAACCAAATGGACCCAACCCTATATGGGATGGCCTTGAGGGATTCCCATCGCTCGTCAGGCCAAACGCTGTCATGCCAACCTTTGGAAACGTAGCTGAGCCCCAGTTTGGACGTTTGAGGTTAAATTGACAGCAACTTGGCCCACCGCCAAATTTTGTGATGTCAGTTCTCAAGAAACAAACCCACCCATTCCCAAACAATTCTACGGTTAGGTCAAAATTGTGGGATTTGATCCCAGCTTGTTACTACCCCAATTGACCACTATTTAACCAGTTGCATAGCACTGTGAAAATTTTTGGTCGATTTTCTTACTTTCCCTTTAAATAAAATTTTGCCAAAAAACCAAGTAATTTATGTTATCTCTTCTGACCGCATCCCTGATGGCATTTCCCTGGTGGTCCATCGGTCTGTATACCAGATGGGCTCTACCAGTACTGATAGTCACTATGGCCCCCTATGTTGTCAATTGGGTTCAGCGAGTCTGATAATTTTGGCTCTACAACCCCATTATCATTAACATCCGGCAGCAATACATGGGGATCTTGTGGCCATATGTCCACCAATTGCAAGAGAGAATCTGTCTCCTTGCCACCCTAGTTGAAATGGCCCCATAATCTGAGGACCTCATTGAGACTATCTCAGTGATCCCACCCCCTGCAGCAAGACCTCCTGGGTCAGGAGTGGGTTTAGTGTGGTTCATCGTCAGGATCATAATTACCATTTTGCTGCACCAACAATTCATTTTTTCCTAATGCCAAGCTCCATATCAAGTCGTTCAGTTGGCAATGCATCTGGCATTCTGGCTTGCTTTTTGGGTGCTTATGCATCCTGACTGGCAGGCCAGTCTAAACTTCTTCTGCTGTTTCCATGACAAAGAGATAGTGTAAGTGTTCTACTCAAAATTTAAAAAAGGAACCATATAACTAAAGGAAGATAGTACTAACTAAAAATGTGTAGTTATTGTTGGTAGCACTATAGCTGGTTCACTAACATGCAAAGAACTGAACCTTGGTGTTAATGCACTATATGATTCATCACTCATAGTAGTCATAGGACCAGCCATTCCATATATAACTGCTATTGGGCTATATTGGGAGCTATACTTAATAATTTTGCAAGCTTGCTGGATATTACATTCACAGGGCATCAAAGTAGACAATGCTTAAACCTAGATTTGTTTATAAAATTGTTGATATGAGTACAATTAAAAGAATGTGTTCCATTTATTGCAAGAATATAAAAGGTGTATAAACTGATTAAACATAGATTTGATTTGTTCTCCTACATTTGAGAAGTGAGTATTCTGAGCTTCAAGCGGTAATGCAACTTTAACTCCTTTAAGAAAAAGTAAGGCTTGGGATTCCTTAAGATCTTAAAATTAGCTGTGCTTAGCACTTTGTGGGTCAAAATAAAGAGAGATAACTTCTTGTCCTTTACGCTTCAAAGCTGCTTGCTGACTTCTGGTTATGGCTTATTTTTTTTGAAGTTTCTTGTCAGTTTATTTGATATGAGGATTGGTCACATCTTCCTTATAATTCCTGAAAAAGGAATATAATAACTGGCAGTAAGGCTTCCCTCTCTAGAGCAAAAAATCCTTTCCATGGTACTTTTCTAATTTGAAAGTCAAAATGTTTAAACCAGGGCGACATTTAGGACAGGCAGCCGTTTTGTAATTGGTTTAACTATCCACCGGTTATATGTTATATTAAATACCTAATTTTGTATTTTTGCCAAAAATTTATATAAAAGGTTAATCAATGGTTATATTTTTTATCTCGCTTGTGGTCCTCATAATCATATGTAGTTGCTAGTGGTTGTAATGAATTAATTTTGGTGAATCTTCTGGGAAATTCTTCATAAATATATTACAGTATCAGATAAAATCTTTAATCTCCGCTGATGCAACTCTTTTTTAGTACTAGATGGTCCCAACCCGAGTGCTGATGCAACTCTTTACTCACTAAATTACTAATCTTAGAAGTGCATGGCCTTAGATATCATAAAGCTTATTGTATTATTTTAATTGTGATATCTACTTTGCCCTGTGACGCCAAAAATAATCCGTAGTAGAGTCCCTAAATCTATTATGGCCATCTGACAGTGCTTTGATTACAATCAGAATATTGTTCTTAGTACCATCTAGTACTAAAAAAAAATATTGTTCTTAGTAGACCATCTAGTACTAAAAAAATATTGTTCTTAACACAGAAATTCCCTGAGCCCTATTCACTCGCTTTTTAGCTAAATTTAGATATTATGCCATTAGTCTAACACTCTTAAGTTCTGCTTAGTGACATCAAATGAAACAATGAGAACTCTGTTAGAAAGAACATATTTGAGCGTAATTTCCATCTGGAAAGGGTTTTTTCTTTAGTTACCTTTATTCTGCTATTAAGTTTAATATAGAGCGCCTATGAGCCATCAGCTGTACATGTTATTACGGTGTCCTTTTTTAATTAATAAAACCCTATTACTAGTAAAAAGTTATCCAATATATCTTTGTGTTAAATGGTTACTGTCCTAAAATAGTACCTGTTTACTTGACTAAGATGCCCTAGCACCAATTTCAACGTCTAGTGCTTACTGCAGGGGAACACACTTTGGTTCTCTGAGCAGCTTTTTTATAAAATATATGTTCTGATAACCCAAGCGAGGGGTATCCCTTGGTGGAGGTATTGCAACCCTCTGAAGCTGAAGTGGTCATCTATGAGGCTCATCAAAATTATTCCATAAAAATTAGTCAATTATAAGCGGACTTGAATGCTCACGTTGACCACTGAATGGAATTATAATTGGACATGATCAACAAGTAACAGTGATAGTCTAATATGAATGTTTATCAAAGATGTCTTGATGGCCTTGAACCTGTACTTATGAATGGAGCATTATAAATTTATACTGATTTGCATCATTAACTCGATTTTTTACATCTGGAAATGAAAGTTCTGGGGAAAAAGTAAGGTCTCTGGTGAGTGAGAACATCTTTTCAAAAGCATACTTTATGGATAATAAACAAAAAAAAGCTAATATGGATACCTTAATGTATGCAGAACGCAGTCACTTTTATGAGATATTAAAATAAAAATAATATGGATATGCATAATGGTTTCTGTAAGTGCTGAAAAGGTCAGGTTGCTTTGGAAACCCTTCGCCAAACCTGATAGTGAAGGTGATGAGGCACCAGATACGTGTAACCTGCCTGCTTTTTTTACATTCATTCTGTTTGGGGGAGCATCTGCGCATCCTGACGCTATGGTGGCTCCAGATCATGTTACTCCTATTCCTCATCATAGTAACTCGAAAAGTCAGACAGGTAAAACAAAGTCCCTTGGGCCCTGAAGCCATGAACTCAATTCAGGCTAACCCTGTTAAGTTACCAAAGTTTAACAAGAAGGCGAATGTGAAAAATTTTCTTAATCTTTTTGAAATTAGTTTGGGTGAGCGTCTGATACTTCTAAGTTTGTGATGGTGCTGAACGTTTTGGACTCAAAAAGTCAGGAGTAGTTATGCCAAAGCTAAAGATGGCTGGAATGTCCTACCCTAATGCAAAAGAACTTCTTATCAAGGTTTTTGGCAGAGTCTAAAGGATGACCACTGGAAAAAGGAATTCCTCAAATTCTCTTTCAATAGAGATGAACCTATACAAGTATTTTTTGAGCGTTTCTATTTAGAAGCGCAGACACTAGCTGGGAATATCTTGATAAATGATTTTGACGCCCTGATCGCTCTTCGCCAAGCCTGTGAGCCCTATAAGAGATTGTATAGCGTTCAGATACCAGTTTTTGAACGAGTAGAATGACATAATCAATATAAAGAATTATATATACTGATGCACCTTAACTTTTGAGGCGCCTAACCAAAGTCTGAAGAAGCCTCAAGACCAACCCAACTAGGCCAACGTGACAATTCTAGAAACTAACTTAGGCTTATGGACCTTGTTCTCTTAGGCTAATACTGATTTGGTACGTGCTATCTTTGCAAAAATCTGGGCCATTATGCTGATAGTCGCCCAAATTTGTCTTCTAAACTTAAGGTTCATTTAGTGTAACCTCATAATGAAGCAGACTTGGGAAAAGTCAAGGTGGAGTAGAATTGGGATTTTTTTACCTCTGCCTCCTCCAAAAATTTTTGATAAGAAAAATCCTCAGCATCACCTGTCATCAAATTGAAGGGCGCTGATGCCCCTCCTCTAACAGTATATCTAGTTACTGCGGATGATATTGTAGTGGTTACCAACTGCTCACAGAAGAATTGCAAGGCTGAATTGGTACAGAAAGTTGGACCAAAGCCTTTTAGTTATCAGTTAGAACTACAAAAGCTTTCAGTTTTTTCTGGTGATACTTCCTAAAATTGGACGGAGTCTAAGGGGCCATTCCCTTTGAGATTAAAAGAATCCAGTCCTCAACTAGTTGAAGTAATTCAAGCTTATTTAAGTCACACAGACACATTTTATATTCTTATGGTAAATCTGGTGGATACTAATTTTATAAATGCACTTATAAAGATATTTTTAATTAAGCTTAAAGTCCACGCAATTGTTGACAGTGGATAACCGGTTATTATTGTGTCACTAAACTTGTGAAGAGACTAAGCCTCAATTCAGTTTAGATCATTGGAAAATCCATAGTACTGAATCCCTCAGACCACATCTTCTGAAGAAACATACAGTGCTATTCTAGTGCCTTTAAGCTTACTGGTGATATCTGCACTTGCTAACGTTTTCCCTAATTAAAATTATTACTTTATTATTACGATCTCATTTATAAAAGCGCATGGAGTCAAAGCTGTTTTTGAGTGAAACAACTTAGAAATATTCAAGTTGAACCCTTCTATTATATTATAATTGTTGGGATTCCCATCTTAACAGCTGATTTGTATGCATTGGATAACGGGAATCGATCCTGAACTGACTGAAAAGCCTAATCTTCTATTGGGGATAAAACCTGAGCTATGAGACAAGCACAAGTGAATTGACTGGGATAATTGTGCTTTTTTTGAATCCCCTATTGGTTAACTTTCTTATATCTAGGCTTGGGTGGCTTAAATTTCCCCCAAAACACCTTCCCACTTTCTGATTTATAGATGGTCTTGCGCAAATAAACCTTACGCTTCTTCTCCCCTTTTCACAGTTTTAAGTGAAAATTTATTTATTTGGAATTACCACACCAGACTCAATATCTGGAAAAACAAGACTTCTCGTCCAAGAGAAGAAACTAAGGTAAGTAACAGACACCCCCAAACTTAGGGTCATCTGGCCTTAAACAAAAAAATTCGTGGTATTAACCCATGATCTAACAATAACCATAAAGTAGAGGCCCTGGCATGTCAAAATCATGGGCTTATCAGCTTAGTGCAAAAGTATGTCATAGTGCCAATTGGTTAGCATATTTTCGCCCATATGATGCGGTTACCAATTAGATTGCAGAATCCAAAGGTATTCTGCTATGAGCAAACAATAGCCTAGCTTTTCCTTTAGGCCATTAGCTTATTGTGGGAACTAAAATTAATTTTAAAAACTTAAAGCGTATCCTAAGATCTATGCACCGTTTTGTCATTCTAATCTGGAACCTGTTGCTGAGCAGGACATTATCCTTCCCAGCCATGGTGATATTCAGGTTATGTTAACTAATCTGTATTCATCTTCTATTTTGATTAAGTGGCATCAGATTGTTGCTTTTGTGCATCTGCTGTCAGTTGAAGAAATCCAGAGCATCTATGATACTAATCACTTCGATGAACTTAGCTTGGAGGCGATGCTGATCAATCTGTTTGTTTTTTGTCTCCCAAGAAAGCCTATTGAGCTTAATGGAGGAGTAGAAGGACCAAGCGCTGGCCCTTTTTGAAAAGTATAGTGTCATTTTTTCAAAAGATGACTGTAATTTGGGTTGTGCACATGCTGTTCTAAATCAGAATAGTGCTGGAAATAATTCGCCTGTTTGCCTCTGCTATATTAGATGTTCAAAATTGGAAAATGAAGTTATTACTGACAAAATTGCCCAGTTGGTGCTACAAAGTATGTTAGTTCTCTAAAGACCTTGTGACTATCCAGTGGGAATTATTAAAGAAAAGGACGGTTCCAATTGTATTGCAATAGACTACCAGAAGCTGTATATTTTACCAAAAAGGGTTCTTATCCTTTACTGAATATTGACAATGCGCTAGACCATTTGGAAGGCAGGCAATATTATTCATGTCATGAGTTTAATTTAGAGATACTTGCAGATTGAGCTTCCCAAAGAGGATCAGAAAAAAGACGCCATGATTACGTCCCAGGGCCTCTACCAACCTACTAGAATGCTGTAGGGGCTGTGAAACTCCCCTGTGACCTTTCAGCAGCTATGGATAGTATCCTTGGTGATTTAAAGTTTTTTTGTTCTAGTTTATTTATTATACTAACATTTTTCCAGAACGTTTACTGATCATCTGCTACATTTGGAAAGAAGTCATTTTCTGTCTCGTCAAGGTTGATCTGAAGATTAAGCCCTGTAAGTGTAAATTTCTGCAAGCAGCATGGAATATCTGTGTTCATATTTGATAAACATGGCTTGCGGCCCCAGCTGGAAAGGTTGAAGCTATTGAATGAATGGTGCAACCATGTAGTAAGTACAATTTTCAAGTTTCTTTTTGGATTTATTGGCTGTTACCACCAGTAAGTAGAAAATTTATCAAGATAGATGAACCATTATTTCACCTAATTAAAAATGGTTTACCATTTGAGTAGACTGGGAACTGTCATCTGGCTTTTGATAAAATATGGCTTTACCTTACCTAAGCGCCACTGTTGATGTATCCTAATTTAAAAAGACTGTTTATTATTCAAACAGACGCTTCTCTCCCTGCCATCAGGGTGTATCTCAAATTGATTCTGAAAATATTCAACTTTTTGTGTCTTATTGTAGCCATACCCTGGACGTTCATGAATAAAATTATATATTGACTGAGAAGGAGTAACTGACGGTCATCTAATTGTGTAAACAATTATGGGTTAACATCCATGGAGTACATTTTATTGTAGTAACTGAACAAGACTCTCTAAAAAAATTTTTTTAAGAAAGCTGAAGGAAGGCTGTCCCGTTGGGCTTTAAAAACAATCCTATAGTTTCAAAGGTTCAGCATCATCCCAGCGTAAAGCAGCTGACTGCCAAGGGTTATTTTAACTGCCAACCATGGTTATAGTGACTGAAGAGACCAATGAATTATCTGTAAGATGCTAAACCAACAACATGACAATGTACCGGTGGATGTACAGCGTTCCTTAGAGAATTTAAGGAAACATACCATTGTCAAAAAAGGAAGCTCTGTAAGATTATTAGTAATAAGCAATTTTGGCCTCTCTAACCAACAGAGCGGATTAATATTATTATCCAGGGTCCCCAAGGCGATTGGCTTGGTGGTTTTAAGAAGACGCTTGAGCTGTTAAGACAGCACCACAATTTAGAATCTATGAATTATGATATCCATGAAACCCTACACTGTTGTAAGTAAAACAAAGTAAAAGTCCTTACCATAAAGCCACCTCCTAATTACTAGTTAATCCTAACTTTACCTGGAACATCTTTTATATTGACGTTTTGGGATCTCTGGCCACTAGTTCTGGTAAGCTAAATACATAATCGTTCCATCAATTACTTAGCCAAGTGTGTTGAGGCCAAAGCAGTCAGGGACTTTGGGCCACAACTAAGACAATGTTTATCACAAAAGTTATTAGTTATTGCCAAGAATTCCCAGTTTCTTTTGATGGATAACGAAACTAAATTCAAAACTCAGATGTTCTACAATCTCAATAAAATGATGCTTATATAAGGAGTATTTTCTAATCACTCTCACCCTGAGACCAACAGCACCATAGAACGTGTAAACAGTACTCATGCTAGAACTTTATGTAAGATAGTTATGGCAAAGGCATCCAGATATAAGCTTTTCTTACCTTCAGCCATTTTGCCTATAATCTCTCTTAGCACTCAGCTATGGGGCACGCCACGTTTATCTTACCTATAGGAAGCAAATGACGCCTCCAAAATTTTTTGAATTAATTAATTCAACACGAGAATATGTCTCCCACCAAGTATATAAAACGCTGATCTGAAATTAATCCAGCTACAAAGCGCAGCTTATTCTAATGACTGGTTTAAAAATAAGGTCTTGCGTATGGTATAACAAAGACTGGAAGCCTTTATCCCAATTTACTGCAGGGGATATAGTTTTATATTATGATAATTGTGGGTTCAGATGGTCTAGAAAAATAGAATACATCTAGAAAGGGATTTTTGAGATCATATAAAAGACATCTATGGATTCCTACACTCTGAAGGATCCCATAAAAGGGCACCTTATTAAGTGATTGCAATTAGATACTGAAGGAGTATTATCTGAATAATGGTCTATAGTCCCTAGTTCTCAAAAATTTCGTGGACCCCAATCATCTTTGTTCCCTGATATTTTGTTAAGTGGTGGGATATGTTGTAATTAGTTTGACCAAAAACCAGTTATATGTTGTTTTTTACTTGAGTTTGTAATTTTTCTAAAAGATTAGATGCAAGTGTTGATCAATTGTATTTCATCCCGCCTTGCAATTCCTTAATTAAACATAGTTGCCAGAGTTGTATTAAATTAATTTTGGTGAATCTGACAAGGCCATTGTTCATTAGATATTACTTTGGAGGATCAAATCCTTAATCTCCGATGATGCAGCTCTCAATTAATTTAATTACTGATCATTGAAGCCCAGGACTTAGTTTTCATATTTCTTATTGTATTATTTTTATTGAAATATCTACCATACCTTGTTAGAGTAAAGTGATTAGTATTAGGGTCCCTATATTTATATGGCCATCCAGCAGTATTTTGATTACAACTGGAATATTGTTCTTAGTATAAAAATACTAATTTCTGTTCACTCACTTTTTAGCCAAATTTTGTATTATGGCAGTAGTGATAACTCTTAATTGCTGCACAGTAACCATGAGATGCAATAATGAGAACACAGGTAGAGGGAGCATATCTGAGCAAAATTGCCATTTGAAAAGAGGTCTTTTTTGCTAAGTAGCTAATTTTTAGTCAACTATAAAGCTCAAGATACAGTGAGCCTGTGAGTCACTGACAGTGCTAGATATTACAGTGTTTTCCATTGTTTTACTAATAAAAACCTATTACTTAAGTTTTCCTTATAATTTTTTGTTAACTAGTTGATGTCCCTAAACAGTACCTGGTTATCTTGTTTGAGGATACCTGCGCACTTGAAATATGACGCCCTAGTGCCAATTACAACAGGCTGCATATAATTTGGATTCAAAGATCCAACTTTTTTAACTAAGTTCTGTCAACTTCCTATATTTCCTTGACGTTAAGGTAAGATTTTTGTTGCCCCTTTATTCCTTCACTAATCTGCTGGGGTGACTTGTTTAAAAATTTAAATTTGGCGGCTCATAAGTGACTTCACACCTCTTTAGATATCCAATAATTAGTGGGTATACAATTTCTTTACAAGCGCCAATAGCAAGGAGTGGTGCAACTTGTAATAAATTTCAGGGCATGATAAATCGCGTTTTTGACGTCAAAGTCCACCATGGCTTTAGCGCCCAGAAGTACCTTGGCCTCGTGGTAATATTAGTCAGTAATCTTGTTAATGGTTTTACTCTTCTTAGTTTGAATGGTGTAGGATTTCGCACTGAAAGCTGAGTTCAGATATGACAAAGGCAGTGATCTAAATAAGTCTAGTGTTTAGCGTCATCTTAGTGAGATTTCTCGCTATGGAAATACAAATAAACTTTAACTTATTAGCATAAATTAAAACTTATATAAATTTGAGATATCTTTATTATTTAAACTCAGAAACTTTATAGGGCGTGATTTAGTAGGTTTTTGAGGTGATTAACATGTCACTGATGAGGGAAGATCTATATCATTGATAGAAGATTGAAAATGTCCTTGCTGGTAAAGTAGCTCTTATCAGTATATTTTGATTATTAAAGGATTTGATTTTCTGGGAGAGATAATCCTGGAAAACTGGACTTTGGTTTATACAACGGAATATGTCCTAAATTGGATGGCAAGTCATTAAGCTTAAAAGGTAAATCATTAGACTTAAAATTTAGGAGTATTAAGGCAAAATCTAGAAATATTGTTGGACTTTCAAACAATGCCCCTTTAAGATCTTGCCTAGGGGTCACATAACGATGAAGAAAATGACTATGAGCACTATTAATAACAATACCCTTATCAACAGAGGCAATAGAATATTTGATTCCTCGTTGATAATTAATACAATATGATCCTGATCAAAGAGATTCAAGTAAATGAGTTTGTCCTCCATGTTGATGATGGTAAAATAAAACAAGGTCGCCTAATTGATACTCATGCAGGCTGGTTTTTGTGCATTAGAATGAAGTCCTTCTCAAAAAAAGGTAGAAGAAAGATAAGCTGAAGCCAAAGCTTGCAGTCTTATAATTTCAACAGATTATCTTTGCATTGCTAACTCATTGGTTTAAGGAGAAGAACTTAAAATGGGTTGTACGCTTGAAGGTAAAATGGGATCACGCCCATAAAGAGCCTTAAAAGGAGAAATACCTATAACCTGAAGATAACTGAACTTGTAAGCTAACATAGCACTGAGTAGATATTAATTCCAACGGCTAGGATCTGAAGAGGATATCTTTCAAAGGATACTACAAGAGTGCCATTCGCCCTTTCAACAGCACCATTATTAGCAGGGTGGTATGAGGCAGTAAAAGATGGATATGTATCCAGTAACTAGTTAATTTCAGCTACTAGATGAGAAACAAATTTTTTCCATTATCAGATAAATAAACTGTTGGGATACCATGTCTTGTAAAAACACGTTTGACAAGGAAAGAAGCGGTAGTTTGCAGTTGCTGTTGAGACAGAAATGGCTTCAATCCAATTTTCATGATCTATAGCTAAAATATTAAGACGGTGCCATACATAGCTGTAGGGAGGACCAACTACACAATACTTACAATAGAAAAAAGGTTATAAAGACCAATAATTTGACGTTAAAATTTATGATTATTAGGGCATTGTTTTAGACAAATTAAGCAGGAGTCAAGCATATCATGTACAGTTTCTGCTATATTTCCCAAAAAGGATCGCTATAAACATTGAAGGGTTCTATTAGTTGCTCCATGACCAGTAAGTTGATAGTCTTACATTAGAGTATCTGTCCAAGCAGAGAGGAGGATAAAAAGCAACTAATTAGTATCAAGTTTCTATAAAGCAGGCCATTTTTATCTGAAATTCTTAGTCAGATTTTTTACACTGTTGATAAGATCCTTAGACTCATGTTTCTAAAGTTCAGTTCTACCAATTAATTAATTAATTAATTAATTCGATCTTCTTTGGCGTTAAATAGGGTTAATATTGGCAATTTAGATAAACCATCTGCATTTTGATGGATAGCTCCATCAGGATGTAAAATAAAAAATCATAATTTGGAGCTTTAGCGCCCATAAAACCGGGCGCTTACCTAGATTTTCATTTGTTACAGCCATTCAATGAGGTCTGATCAGCTATAAATGTAAACGCTTGCCATAGAGATAAATTCAAATATATTTGATAGCTAACAACACACCAAGACATTATCTCTTGGTAACACTGTAATTGCTTTCAGTCTTATTAAGTTTTTGCTATAATAAGAGATAGGATGAACTATATAATTTTCATGATGCGCATGTATTATTACAAAAGCAACACCTTTAGCATCTGCATATAAGAGGAAATGCTTATTAAAGCCAGGTTGGTCTAAAATGGAAGCAGTGGATAAAGCGTGGCGTTAAAGCTCATTTGATTGTTGTTGAGATTTTTACTAAAAGAAGAGAAACTCTTTATGCAACAAAAAAACCAAAGGCTTGGAAAATTCAGCAAAGTGGGAAAAATTTGTGGTAATAACCAGCCATTCCCAAAAGTACTTGAATGTCCTCTAAACTTTTGAGGAATAGTCATATCCTCAATTGCGCTCAATTTAGTTGAAAGAAGTAATATTCCTTCCTGATTGACCTTGTGACCTAAAAATTCTATCTCAGCTTTAAAGAAGAAACACTTATGAGGTTTTAGTTTTACTAAGGTCCAACGAAGTTATTTAAACACTTCTTATAATGTATTTAAGTGTTCATTAAAGATACGTGAAAAACAATTACATCATCTAAGTAAACATTAACGCAAGGAAGTTTTAAGTCACCAATTAAACCATACTAGCCTTTTGGAATGTAGCAGGGGCGTTAAAAGCCCCTGCGGCATCCAGGTTAGCTCAAAATAATCATATGATAGAAATTAAAACATTTCTAGCAATCATAGGAGCCAACTCTACCTGCCAATAACCATTAGCAAGGTCCAATGCAGAAAAAACGGAGATCCTGCTAATATTCAAAGAGAATTATCTTATGAGGTAATGGGCACAAATTTATTTTAGTGATAGCATTGAGTCGTCAATAATCCATAACAACTCTATGCCCTCCATCCTTTTTAAAAATTAAAAAATAAAGGAGAGGCCCTAAGACTTTAAGAAGGGGTTAATAAACCAACTTCTTAAAGTTGTTATAATTTACTAGGAATCTGAGCCTCCTCAACTTTAGACTTTTGATAAGGGTGTGCTTAAATAGGGGGTGCATCCCAGTGTTAACTTTGTGTTGTATCCCCTACATTAACCTAAAGTCTCCTGATCCATTAGATAAAATATCGGCATATACCTCAATAAGAGCTTCAGCAGTTTGTAACTGTTCAGGACTAAAAGAATCTCCATAATCCACTTTGATTCAAGCAATAAGAGGATTATCCTCTTATAATAATTCACACAATTCTCCATATTTAGTAACCAAAAGTAACTCTATAATAAGAACAGGGTTTACATAAGCAATACTATTCTTTTGGTTTAAGGTTATGGGTTGATTAGTGAGATTCACTAATAACACTGGTATAGGTCCATTATAAGAAGGATCAATAATCCCAGGACATGGCAAAGCCTCTAATGGGAAGTATTAACATACCCAATATTTATAGCACATGATCCTTTGTCACTAAAATTTAAACTACAGTACTAACTATCAAATGAGACTTAGGTGGAATAGTTAAGGATATCTTTTTTTAGTACTAGATGGTCCCATAGTTAAGGATAGCTTAAAACCTAAGGGCATCCCTTCTTCTTCACATACAGAAGGTGAAGGAAGAATAGTTTTGGGACCTACTATTTGATATTAAAGTCAAGTTATAAAAGTAGGATTTTTAGTAATAATATTTGACATTTAGACCTCACTTTTTCGGTAGAACATCATTTAATATTAGGGGCACTTAATAACTTATTAAAGAAACAGACTTATACTTTTGTATGATGACATTAAAAGCAGTAAGAAACCTCATCCCAAGAAGAAGATCATAACAATTATTATCAAATACAACAGTAGGAGCAGTCACAATTAATCTACCAAAATGCATAGGTAGGGAAGAATATGCCCCTAAATGTTGGTATAATCAGGCCCAGCTGTCCCATATTCTTGGGTATGATTTAGATCAGGAGAAATAGTTTATTTAACCAAGGTAAGTTGACCAGGAGATGGACATTACTGAAACTCAAAACAAATTAAAATTATCACCAAATAAAATGAATAAACCGCCCAAAATGAGCGGATGAAACACATGATGTGAACTCAACCTACCAAGTGGGACAGCGGGAACCGCTTATCCCATCATGGCGGAAGGGAAGGGGGATCAGGGGGCTCATCCTCGGCATCTACTTCATCCCAAAGCAGGGCATGGGCTACGGCGGAGAGCAGGGGGGTTGGGGCATCAGCAGGATGTGAAGATATATTTCCTATGATAAGGATGATAGGAATACAGACATTATACATAAGAGTTCTGACGTAATTGGCCAAATCTAGTTCAGCTAACCCGCATGCGTCAGGTAGTTTTATAAAAAGGCAATATTGTGCAGGTAATCTTTGATTTGGGATTCTGCGCTACCATTTCCACATGGTGGATGGCGTTGTTAGCGCCTTGTGGGCTTTGATCAAAATATTTCTTTGAAATTTATTGGCTTTGGAGGGAATAAAGGTAGGAGGGATTCCTCCTGCGAGCATCACCGCTGATTAGGCAGCAGATTTGTGGAGAGGACGACAATCTGGCTTAGCATTTGCTTCAACAGCCAGCTCGTGGTCACCGTGGAATGTTTCAGCGTTTTGATGTGGGGCATATAAGTGAGGTGGTAACCCATCACCTTGGTCGATATACACAAACTGCTTTATTTGCATATTGCAGTTTTCAATTAAATTCCCAGACTCATTAATATGAGACAATAGATCCCACGGATTTTGGTTGAATTGAATTGGGGAGTCAGTATATTCCTGAAGTTTGATTGATTCATTGGAGGATGCATGAGATTGAACCAGGGTCCAATCCTGTGCTTTATTGATGGAGCGTTTGTGGCACTGGGCAAGGAGGAGGCTGATTGGTGGCTGCAAGTGCAGCTGCAGCAACAGGCTTTGAGGGGAGGTAGGATTGTACCCCATACTGAAGTTGGCACAGGGTGGGTGGCAGATTGGAGGCTGGCGGACAAAAAATCAGCGCTGTCAGAAGCAGCTAGGGAGGGCACTTGTATTTTGAGTGGTCCAACTCAAAACAGGATGGACAGATTGTCCGTCCACCCTTGACGCGGGCATAGAACGGATGGTCAGGGGCAGAGCGGATAATGGTATGAGGGGGAATTGACAGGGTAATTTTATTTGATTCAGGGCTGATTGTGGCATTACCTGAGGCCCTCGAGGCGTGTGGCCCCATTTAGGACCACAAATGTCAAGATGGGGTTGGAGCCATAGGCTGCCAAACCTTCCATCAGCTCCTGGTGGAGCACCTCAGGGTGAAGGTGGGTGGGCAAACCTGCAAACCGAACCACCAAAATGGTATCCACTGGGAGCCATGTCCAAATTGTGGGGAGAGGGGTACCCTAGAAAACAAGTGGCACAGTTGCTGCAGTGGCAGCATCAGCTTCACAGGTGAAGCCAATATTAAAATACCCCTCATAGGTGCAGAAGTCAATAAAGCTAGCGGGATGCATCACCACCTGAGCCATTTTGAAAATCGTTTGGTCATGGTAGTGGAAAAGATTCCCATAGTCAACCCTAAGGATGAAACACATGTTGCTCTGGGGGAGCAACTAGGTGCAATGGGATACCAGTTGGGTTCAAGCGAGGTGGGCGTCAAGATCCTTGGGAGGAATGAATCATCCAGGGGTTTGGTATGACTTGGTGAGCCAGTACGAGCACGTTTTCCTGTAAGATGGAAAGTGGCTGGGGAGTTTCGCTGCTGCCCCACACTGGGGCAGCCAGCAGGAAATCTGAGGACATTGGAGCAAAACTACATTAGTGATCAAGATTTACTTTTTTCCATAATTTTGTCAGAAAGTTACACCAAGCGGAAAATCAGAATTAATCTTAACCTTTTCATAAAGTGGAGGAAATCACATTTATAGGACCCAGTGTAAATGTTATCTATAATCTTCACTTGATATACTATTACGTTGACTTGAGTTATATCAGTTCCAAAATAGTGAGTTGAAAAATATAGAGGGATTTAAGAGCTTGTAAAAGCAGAAGGATAATAAAAAAGCTTTTATTAAATAATTTATCTGGGACATCAATATCTCCAGGTGCAGAAGCTGAATAATAATTAATAAATTGAATTGTCAAATTGAGCTTGAGGAAAAGAAGGATTGTTAGCATAAAGAGCCTCTTGCCCTATGCTGACTTCTATTTTTTTACTCATCTGCTTATTTTTTCCACCATTATTTTCATCATAACCTCAAAGGCCAAAAATAAGGTAATGGACTTCTTTTCTCCATTTTGTTATTGTTAGGGGAAACTTTATGGATATAAAATCAAGAATTAGATGTGGAAGTAGGATGTACAGCATCATTAGGAATTTCCATTAGGACTTCCTAAATATTAAATATGGACAAGGTTCCCTTAAAAGGTAGGAAATTTGAATGTAGTTGTTGTCAACTATGTAAAGTAAAAAGCATGGTGGATTTTTATCCAGAATAAGGCGATCACAAGTACTCAATTCTGAGCATCATGATAGAAAAATAAAGCAAAATTGTGAATAGTTTCTCCTCAATTGATCTGGATATTCATAAAAGCTTGTTTTTATTGGACTTAATTAATTCACTTCCAACCTCCTTAATGAGAGCAGATTTACCTGAGCTTAAGTTGTACAGACTTTGAGGTACCATAATATATAGGGCAGTTCCTCGTAGCCAGAAAAAGAATGTTGGGCTTTTAATGATTAGTAGCCTCTTTCATATCTAGACCAATTTATACAAAATAATTTGAATACATCCTTTATCAGTTGGTTCATATTTGTCCTTAAAGGAGGATTTCAATCCAGACGATTTATTAGTTAAGACATTAACAGCAGGACTAATTACTGGTTCAGTTTTAGAGGGTTCATACTTTTGTAAATTGAGTTGAGTATAAAGGCGGTTAATTTGCTGGCGTAAATTATTAAGGTACTTTTTTAAATAGAGAATCCATATATTTAGATGTCCCATAGAAGTATGAGGATCATTAAGAATTGGATCTCATTCTGCTTATGTTCAACTATCCTGAATTTAGCATTTAAACTATTGATAAAGGCGTTAGTTAACTATCTTGAGCTTATAAAGCAGTTTGATTCTGTTCACAGAGACTATGAGCATTTCCAATTCCAACTTTCAAGTTAGTAAAGGAATTCTTATTATCAAGAGACTAACCCTTCAAGGTTAACGACCATCCTTGAGCTATCTTTCTTATATGGTTTTCCAAAGTTTGAACTCTTTCAGCTAGATGGTTAACTGATTTAGAATTAAGAAGAAAAATCGATGCATCCAGGGGTCCCAGCAGCCACAGGAACCCTCTGCACTGGTGGGACAAATAGTTCCCATAGGACCAGCAGGGTAAGAAACTGTAGATGTGCGACAAGGAGGGCCAGGAAGACCTTCAGGCCCTGCTGGACCATGAGGCCCATAAGAGCCAATCCTGATGTGACTATAATAGATAATTTGATTAAGTTGTCCGTCTAAAATTTCAAATTTGGTTATAGTCACTTTCCATTGATTGTAAGTGAGCTCTGAGGGCACTTTCAATTCCATTAACTCGTTGATTACAAGGTTTACTGCTATTTCAACCTGTTGAGATAGTTTGTGTTGCAAATATAAAGCAATACCATTGACAATTTGAACAAGTTGGCTTTGTAAAATAAAACCACCTGTCAGTTGTCCATAATGACATCTTAGTTTATTGCGGCCAAAGTCAGAGGCAGCTGTATATAAAATTAACCAGTTGTGAGTGATTTTTTAACACTGTGAAAATTGGTGTTTTATCTCATGGTAGTGCAATCCCAATATTTGAAGCAAATTAGGAATAGCGGGATGTACATTATGTCATAGATACTTCTCAGTTCTAGTTTGTACCACTTCAATGGTAGCCAATGTAGCATATTGATATAGGTACCTCATAGCATAAGAGAGTCTAGAGGCTCTGTAATGGTTATATCTTCCTCCTGAAGGATGGGTCCCTTATAGTAGGCTAGTAATTTTGTCAGAGACATCAGATGATTAAGGTTAATATATGGAATTATCAGGTTGTTCAATAGTCAAATTTATTAAAAAAGTAATTGATTTTCATTGATATTGAAACAGGAATTTCCTGTTTGTGATTATTCAACCACTGTGATTTAAACATAGACTATTTAGAGGAAGATGAACTCTCGCTAAAAGTATTCAAAATTGTGAAATTATGTTTTTAGTGAGGGCCTCAGAAATAAACCTGGAAGAAAGTGCCAATTATTAGATCTCACACTGAAATCTGAGTTTAGGTACTTTGAAGGCGTCAATTTTAGTTAAAGCAAGTATCTTGCGTCGTCTTGGTAAAATTTTTGCTAAATAATAAAATTATATAACTACAACTTATTAGGTTTAAATGAAACTGATCTATACTGAACTTCTTTATTTTTTAAAATCAGGAATATTTATAGGCATAATTTTATGCTTTAAATTGCCATATCACTGATGAGAGAAGATCTTTATCATTGATAGAATATCAGAAACGTCCTTGTTGGTAAGAGTAGTTTTTATCAGACATGTTCTAATCGTTAAAAAAATTTAATTTTTTTTTGTTAGAATCCTGGTAAAAAGTGGAGTTTGTATTAGACAACAGTAATTCTCCTTAATTGGGAGTCAGGTTTTTAAAATCAGAAGGTAAATCATTAATCTCAAATTTAGGAGAATTGAGGCAAGACTCAAAATATTATGGACATTATGACGAGCAGGTGCCCAAATGTTCATAAACAAAAGGGGATTAGACTAAACCTACTTCTAAAACCAAAGCTGACCTCGCTGTTTTGATCTTATGGTTTACCACATCTTTATTTTTCACCTGTTTATTTGTCATCGCATTCCAGTCAGAAAGTCCTAACGCTCCTCCAAGCTCAACCCTTGGCTGGACACCCTGTTTCAACCCTTATTATAGAAGACCTTACCTGGCTGCCACTGATCCCTATAAGTCCTTGCCTTTGCTACGAGTCTCTTAAATATTCACAATTTTCCTTTGCACAGCCTTTGACAGGAAGGTGTTTAAAATGCTGCACATGTTCACCTTCTTTAAGGTACATTTTTGAGATGCCCATAAGCTTTCTAAATGTAGCCGCCCTCCACCACTCAGTCTCTACTGAAGCACGGCTCTGGCGCACCAATAAACTACATTTCTAAATATCTCTATCTCCCTTTACCACGCCCCAGGCTCTTAGAAACCCAGGCGTAACAAAAAAAACATATATGAATCACTCTCAGTTTAGGACCTTCTAGTGCTAAAAGAATTTGCCTTAACTATTGAACTATTACCCACAGATAAATTGAGACAGTATGCCAGGCGAAAATAGGGTTGACCAATTGATAGGATGTGGCCTTATAGTTAGGGTCTTTGACTTAGCATATAATATAAAAGAAGAAGGTTTTGTAATATTAAAGGGTTTAATTTCAAATTATGCTGGTGTATCAGAAATTCAAGAAACTTTTTAAATTTAAATACCTGTTGCCTTATGGGCCACAATTAAGTGAATACGCTCTTCTGGCCTTGTAAAAAAATACAATTACTCATTTATATAATATAAAATAACTTATTATTGACAAGGATATTATTTTTCAGTTAATTCAAAGTGCATTAAGTTTCCATTGGTTCATTGCCATATTGTTGGTATAACTCTCTTATAAATATTTATTGGTCATATAGCTGTTAAGGTAACAATGAAGAGACAAGAGAGACAGTTAGCTTTTTGGTGTTTAAAGCTTGGGCGGTGCTGAATTTCAAAGTCATAGTATTGTAATCCAAAGCACATTGGGCGTGCCGGCCTTATGACTCATTACAAATTTTGTATCCAATAAAGAGAGGTGCGATTGGATACTATTTTAAAGTGAACCAAATGGACTACAACCCAAAACTGCTTACATTATTATAAAACCGCCAAACACTTCTTCTCAGTTACAGTATAATCTGTTCATAATCCAAAATTTGGCTACAATAAACCTCTGTGTTATCAATTTCTCTCATCAGTTTGCAATAACACCGCCTCTACAGCATTGAGGAACGCGTCCTTTTAGATAATAAATGGATTTAAGATTCTAATACATTAATATAATCTCTTATTCAGAGCAGTTCTTAGTTTTTCAAAGGCAATATAAAGTTCATTGTCCAGTTGATTTGCACTAGTTTATAACAATTGAAATAAAATTCCCCAGATATACTAAAATACTCACCAAATTGGCAATAGTAGCTAATCATTATGCAAATATCTAGACATCTCACTTGATAATAAGCCACATAATCTTAATCAAATAATTCAGTTTTTGATGGCTCAGGACTAAAGTACTGATTATTGAGAATGGACCCTAAACATTTTAATGGTTCTCAAAAAAGTTGCACCTCTGTGTCTTGGTTTTAAGGTCATCCTTAGAGAGGAAGTGAAAGACTTACTCTAACTGCGTCAGATTCTCATCAAACGGTATGTGATTAATTATAATTTATTTTTATAAAATAACCCACAGAAAATATATAGATCACAGTAAACATTATCCATGGCCCATTGGAAGGTCGCAGGGACGTTAAAGCCCTTGATGCATGTTATTGGATAGGTAAAGGACATGTCCATTAATCATGGCACTTTATCATGTTCTACTTTGGCAGCTTGGTATGACAATAGCCCAATGTAAGATCCATGGATAAAAATATTGCGCGCCATCTTAAAGCGCCAGAACATTGTAATTCCTGGAAAAGGATGGTGTTTGTCCAGATGACCTACCACTACAGCTGGATTGTGAGCAATTTCCACATAGAAGCAGGAAGGGCCCAAGCCACCAGTAGAGCCCCTCTCTAGGTTTAGTGACCTAGCTCATGTAGTAGATGATCTGTGGGTTACTGCCCTGGATCCTCAAGTCCTCAAACTCTGTCCCAATTCCTATTATAATCTTGTAAAAATGATTAAAGGGGTTTTAAGAGAGGTGGTTCAGTTTAGGACCCTCGAGCAGCATTCTAAGGCCCATCCCAAGTGTGACCTGGTTTCTGAAAAAAGTCCAGGAAATTGACCCTCCCTCCCATATTTAAATATAAAACCAAAATCTGCATATTAAGTCAGATTGAGGCTATCTTAATGGTTCATATGAAAATAAAAAATCATAGAGCACGAAAGTTAATACAAATATATTTAATCATTATCAAAATTGATAGGACAGGTCTAAGAAGAACTAGTGTTAGTGAAATACCCATCCAGCAAAATTTGTTTAAGTTCGATAGTATTCCACCGGATTTCTCCTCAAATAATTGGACAGGCAGCCAAAAGTTCTATGATGACATCCAAGACCTCTAATACCTTCTTCCTCAACTCTAGCTCAAAAGCTTAAGATGGCGTTTAGAGTGTCCAGCAAGAGGCTTAGTCTTCACAAAATTCACGCTCTTTTCCCTCCCACTATATGAGCAGCCACCTGGCTAAGGGTAGGTTGCCACTTCATACTTTAGCTTTCATTCCATTAATTTTACTTAATATATGATAATTTTGTGTTAAACACTTTGTCATGGATCTGACTCCACGCCGCCCCAATGACTTTTTATAGAATTCTCCAGTGATGTACTCCACAATGCACAATGTAATTTTTGTAAATTACCAAGAATATGTTTTGATCCATGGATCTGTCATCACTCACCACCCTATACAAGGTAATGGATGACTACCTCCATGATTATGTTTGCTGAAACATTGCGCATGCCAAGGAGGCCATTTTCCACCTTTTTTAAATTGTTTCACCTCTATTTTGGGTGTGATCCGCGCCATTTTGGTTACAATCCATTTCATGATATAATAAAATATTCCGCCCTATTTTAGTATATTAATATACAGCCACAATTCTTGGAGTGGTTGTCTCCCTTTCTGCATCACCTTTCCTTGGGGTTGCCCCAGTAAGACTCGCATCAGCCCCTAATGCAGCCTTCTGGTTTGTTGTAAGGGCAATTGGTATGTTGTTTAAACAGATTACCCAATTGAACCTTAGTGAATCCCTCTTAAAAGTCATTAGAGCATCTGAGCCTCTGGCATTCTGTGCCATCACACGAACACTGTCAAACCCCTTTAAGATGTATATTCTTCTCCAGTTTAACTGTAGCCCTAACATAATAAACTTGCCAACATACTTGGTGCTCTCAACCCTTTTCTCTTTTTTGGGTGAGGCGTTCACCTACAAGATTATCAAGAATCCCACTTATATTAAAATTGTAATCCAATTACCTTTTTTGAAAAACATGTCAGCTCACCTTTGAAACCTACCTGGTCATCTCATCAGTGCTAGTCAGTTATCAAGAGGTCACTTCACAACTTAGCTCCTTCTTCTACAGACCTTTCACTTTCAGCTTCCACCCATGAGGATTTACTTATCTCACGTTTCCTCTCACCTTCTTTTCTGGGACAAGTAAGGTCACTGAGCCGGCGCTGCTGGATACAGGGCAGCTAGCAATATCATGGACCTCAGAATTGTCAACGCATTATATCAAGACACTCATGTTGCCCTCCATATTTAGGCGCATCCTCTCAACATATGATGACATGCTGTTCATCAACAAGTATAATCCTTTGTGATGGTTTATGTTTTTGTGATCATTTCCCAAATGTTACAAAAAAATTATACCCTGTCATTCTTGGTGTAGGTTGGTGGCGTCAGCAACAAGTTGATATCAAGATGGGTGGTAACTCCCTCTCTTACATCAATAATGAGCTCAGTGGGGAATTCTCACTATATAAAACCCTCCCTCTTGAGACCTCCTAGATCTCTATCCTACCACCTGCTCCTCTCTCTGAAGATCTTTCGCTGAACTTCCCATCCTTCCTTGACTCATATAAAGAATTATCTGATATGAGCATAGCTACTAGGCTTCCATCAAACCCAGAGTATGATCTATCCTTTCAATTGAAAGTACATATTGTCAAGATAATTGTACCATTATACCATCGCACTGAAGAAGAGGACAAACCTTTAAATAAATGGCTAGATGATATGTTGGGAAAAATTAGATAGTGAAAAAGTCCTCCTCAATTGCATCCCCATTGTCTTACGCAAATTGCAGATGGAACTGTGCCTTTCGTTGATTATGGGTATGTCAATAGTGACAATTTCAGACTCCAACCCCTCCCCATTGAAACAATCAATAGCTCTGTTAATTGCAAAATCGCGAGTTTTCTCTATGCTTGATTTGGTAAAAGCCTTCAATCAAGTAAAAGTTACGGTGGGACAGGAGTGGATCATTGTCATAAGCACAAAGAGGAAAATATTTCAGTTCAGTGCGATGACATTTGGGTGAAGAACATGCCAGCAACCTTCCAGCGCCTCATAGATGATGTCCTGGGTGATCTGCGCCTCTACTGCGCAGTTTATAATAACGAAATTTTAATTATCTTACCCACTCATGAGCAACATATCAAAGATCTAGAAGAGGTCATGGCTGCTATGCACATGGCAGGGCTCTTTGTAAACCTATTAAATGCGAATTATTATGTGAGGAGGTGACCTCATTAGGGAACCTAGTTTTAAAGTATTTAGACCCCATGAAAGTTAGAATCCATTCAGGCTTGGCTAACCTCAACAACTTAAAAGCAACTCTGGAGCTTCTTGGTTGTATTAATCTTTTCTAAAGAGGTTCTCCACCTCTCTTGCTCAACTAGAAGCTCCCCTGGATTTACAAATTGCCAAGAAAACTCCTTCAAATGGACACCCGAATGCCAAAAGAAGTTTGACTCTATTAAGAAGGTTTTCTTTACCACGCCAGTTCTCAGGCATGCTAACTCTTCTAAGCCCTTCATTGTGACTTGTGATGCATCTTCAGTTGCCATAGGCGCTGTGCTCCTCCAAGAGAATTTTGGGGTCGAGCATCCTGGTGCGTACTTTTCTCAGAAGTTCTGTGCACTTAATAGTCCTGGGCAATAAAGACAAGGAGCTGAAGGGTCTGTCTTGAACACTAACTCACTATCACTACCTCCTTCAAGGGGCTCAGCATGAGAGTACTGTGAGCACGGACCACCAGTCCCTGATGCATTATAAGAAGTCCCAGAAGCTTGTCCACCGTAAGACCAACACATAACTGTTGGATATCCTGATATTAGACACAATAGGAAGAATATTGACCATTAAACTCCATTAGCCAAATCACTGCATAGACACAAGAAAAGGGTTAGAGGGATTACCTTAATAAGTTTCCTGGAGAAAAAGACAGGCGGCACAAATCAAATTGACTTTAAAAAATTCCAGAGGACCAAACTGAGGCTAAGATACCCTGATATGAATTTCTATCTAATAAAAATGATGGTTCTTTAGTAGATCAGGTGACCACTACTATAAGTGGCACTCAAGGCATCAAATTAAGATGAACCAATAAAAGGGTAAGAATCAAGATGCTGTTGAATAATCAACCTATGTGACCCCCAGTATCATCCAACTTGGGTATTTAAATCACCATTTTTGCCATATCGAAATTATGATACAAAGGCATTAAAAAATCTTGAATGATCGCCTGACTTAGAGCTTCTTTATGGATGTCACCCCCATTATTAATCCTTTTCCTTTAGTGTTTTAAATTGTGAGTTGCGACATACAAAAACCCCTAATTTATACTATAATAGAGTAAGTTTTTAATTCTATATTCCATTTGGTACTTAACATCAATAAAGTCCATTTAGCCTTACTTACCATGGGATGGATAGTCTAGCTGATGAGACATAAGTGTTGACTTAACACCCTTTTATAATAAAAAAATATTTGGTGTGAGACTTAGACGGCCTCAAGTATTGACTGTTGAGTTTCTTGGGTATAGCACCATCAAGCTTAAAAAATGAAGCCCTACAATAACACAATATATTCAACTATAATTTCAAGTATGAATTTGTGAAGGGGGCCTTGAATGTATTCTTAATAATGTTAAGTAAAACACCTTCTATGGAACCATCATAAACAAGCTCCCTGACCTCACTACCATTATCCCTGCACTCAAATCTTGACGCTGTTCCCTTTCTGTATCCTCTGCCAATTTGTCGCCATATGCTCACCTTCTTGATCAAATACTCACTGAAAAGTTGATCTCTCCAGATGGGATCACATTATACTAAAATCTTGAATCAAAATCTCATAAGCGTAGTCACTATGCCCTTAAGATATAGCAATATTCTGCAGAGACTGAGTTTGGGCCCTCCCATTTTCCGTGAACAGGTGATTTAAGAGCATAATGAGCCCTCAATTGTGTGACAATTGGGTCAAAATTGTGCGAAAAACTTGGTTAAAAGACCATAACTTGCAAGGATCTTCTAAGAGAAACCCTGATTAGAATTCACATTGTGTAGTGTGTGCATCATACAAATTTGATAATCAGGGAAATAGGGCCTCTAGAATCCATTGCAACAAGCGGAGGTCCCCAGAACCTCTGTATCTGTAGACTTTATTTTAGAGTTGCCACCTTCCAAAGGGTATGATGCGATCCAGGTTGTGGTCAATTGTTTCATTAAGCTTGAACTCTTCACCCCCTGCAACAAAACAATCACTTCTGAAGATATGGCAGCCTCATTTGTGAATAATATTCTTGCGAAATCGACCATGGGCTCTGCTAGTGTGCCAGCCAAACCAGTATGAAGACTGGTTGGCCCTTTGCCATTTCACATTCATAGGTATACTAACTCTGTCAGAGTCCACATACAACCCACCAACACAACAGACCAACGACTTCACCTTAGCCCTAGGGCCTGTGGTGTGCCCCAGCAACTCTTGCCCCCATCCTGGGTGGCCAAGGCACTCCTGCGCTGCCCCACCATCCCGACCCTTCACCAACCCATCTGGGCATGCCCCAGAGAGTCCTGCCCCCATCCTGAGCGGCCAAGCCACTCCTGCGCTGCACCCCACAGGATTGACGGCCAGCAGTGCCATCATTGGTGAACGGTTGGCCAGGTTCCCTCCTGTTACTAATTGGGGGGTGGTATTGGAGCTGGCACATTAGCCACTCCAGTTGCATCACCTTGCGGCAACTTTAGGGATCTCTAGTCCCACTCCTATCTACTTTAGTTGCTCTTGCTATTTCAAGTAAATATAAAATTGGGTGAACGAGAGATGTTTATTTGGAGGGAATAAGGACTATTTATACCTTAGCTACTGTGCCTCTGAAACCCCTCGTTCATCCACGCTGGAACTCTATAAAATTGTCAATTTATTCTCTTAGTGATTCACTCCTAATCCGCTCATATGTTCACCAAAATTAGATTAAGTCAATCCATCATTGGCACTAGTTGCCAGTCAATTGTATTATAATTAATGAATATAGTTTAAACTTTGAGCATCCTCAGCATAAGTCGCCAGTGCTCCAAATTAGTTGGTGAACCATTTTCTGACAATTCATAATAAATTCATAAGCATTTCCACTAGAAATTCCCACAATTATCCTTAAATTAGTACTTGGTGGCGAACACAGATTATGCCAAACCTAAACCTGAATTAATAATATTACATTAAATAGTATCAAACTAGGCGTTTTGCTGGTTAACGCCCAACTGACTGACACCCCTTATTAAAATACTATCAGGAGGATCCATCTGGTTAAAATCTCACCATTTCCCCCACTTAACTATATGGTATTCTCCAGCGTGACCCACCCCAAAGTGGGCCAAACCTACACCAGCGTCCCCTCAAAGGAGCAACAGGTCTTAACCTTTCCTCTAACTACTCAAGCAACACACTAGTGGAACCCCCTGTAGTGAGCACCACTGTCACAAAATCGACCATGGGCTCCACTAGTGTGCCAGGCCAACCAGTATGAAGACTGGTTGGTCCTTTGCCGTTTTGCCTTCATAGGCATACCAACCCTATTGGATTCTGCGTCCAACCCACCAACACAGCAGACCAACGACTTCACCTTAGCCCTAGGGCCTGTGATGTACCCCAGCAACTCTTGCCCCCATTGGGTAGCCAAGGCACTCCTGCACTGCCCCACCATCCCGGCCCTTCACCAACCCATCTGGGCATGCCCCAGCTAGTCCTGCCCCCATCCTGGGCGGCCAAGGCACTACTGCGCTGGACCACACAGGGTTGACAGCCAGCAATGCTGTCTTTGGTGGCTGGCTGGCCAGGTTCCCACCTGTTACTCCTTTGGTGGTATTAAAGTTGGCAGCATTAGCCTGTCCAGATGCATCACCTTGCGCCAACTTTAGGGATCTCTATTCCCACTCCTATCTACTTTAGTGTCTCTTGCTTTCTTAGGAAAACAGACAAGTGGGGAAAAGAGAGATGTTTAACTGGAATGAAGAATATCTATTTATACCTAGGCTACTGCGCCTCTGAAACCCCATGGCCATCCAGGCTGGAACTCTATAAAATCATCAATTCATTCTCTTAGCAATTCCCTCCCGATCTGCTCATCTGTTCACTGAAATTAGACTAGGTAAATCCACCCTCTGCACAAGTCTCTGGTTGATCATATAATAAAATAAACTATATAAATTAAACTTCAAGCATCCCCAGTAGTAGTCACCATTACTCCAAATTAGATAATGGAATTATTTTCAGATGATTATAATTGATTCATCAGCTCTCTACCGGAAACTCCAACAACAATACTCAAATTGATATTTTAGCAATTAACATAGATACGCCAAGCCTGAACTCAAATTAATAATAAAAAGACAATAAATAGTATCAAACTAGGCAATTAGCCAGCAATCACACCCGATTAACTGACACCCTTTATTCAAATATTATCAGGATGATCCATCTGGTTAAAATCTAGAAAAATGTATTCTCCATGTTTGGACTCCCTAGAGAGATATTAGGAGACAGCATCACCCATTTCAATGCTAGATACTAAAGTGCTCTCCTTGACCTCCTCCATATTAGAACCTTCATTTCCACAGCTTATCATCCCCAGTCAGATGATCAAACTAAAAGGATGAGACAAACCTTGGAGCAATATCTCCGCTGTTATGCTTCTGCAAGTCATGACACAACTGCGTCAGACCTTCCCCTGGCGCAGCCTGCATATAATAATTACATATGCCTCTTTCAGCCTTTCCACATTTGAGGCCAATTTGGGTTACAACACCTCATTCCACTTTGGCACTCATCTCACTTATACTGTTCCCGCTGCAAAGGAACTCCTGAATTACATATGCAAAACACACAATCTTGTACATGAGCAACTGCCAAAGGCAGTAGATGACTACAAAAAATTTGCATCTGGAAAAGCCACCAAGCCATGAGATTAAGTAAGGATCACTGATCATGTTGGACACGCGTCAATTAGACATGAAGGTTCCTTCCCATAAACTAACATTTGCTCTGGGCCCTTTGAGGTGTTGAAGGACTTAAGGAGTATTGCCTTCTGTATCAAGCTTACTCCTCACTGGAAAAAGCACTGAGTTTCTCATGTATCCCTGTTGTGTCCATTCAAGGGTTTTTGCCTAAGTCGCCTGAACCTATCATGGTAGATGAATCCCAGGAGGCAGAGGTAGAGGAAATCTTGGCCTCCCGTAAACATTGAACAATCCAGTACATGGTGGCTTGGAAGGGTTACCCTTCTTAAAAAAAATAATATGGTGAGTGCAAGAGATTGTTCCAACTGTAAAGAATTTTTGAGAACCTTTCTAGAAACTCAACCTATGCTCCCCGCAATCCTAAAAAGGTGATAGCTCTTCTTGCGATCAAAATTTCTGCAAGGCATAAACATTATGCCATTGTTCATGTCCTAGGAAGTGGCTTGTATGCTGTTCCAAAAGAAAAGGATAATGTAAGTCCAGATGACTTGCCTCTACAGCTGGATTGTGAGTAATTTCCACATAGAAGCAGGAACTGACCCAAGCCTCCAGTAGAGCCTCTCTCTAGGATTAGTGACCTAGCACATATAGTAGATGAGCGGTGAGCTACGGCCTTTGCTCCACAAGGACATCCCTCTGTCCACATTTCCTCTTTTAATTTTTGTAAAAATGATTAAAGGGGTGTGCAGAGAGTTGGTTCAGTTTAGGACCCTCCAGAAGGATTTAAGGCCCATACCAAGTGTTACATGGTTACTGAAGTTATGCAAGAAGTTGCCCCACCCCATCTAAATTTACATATAAGATCAAATCTGCATATCAAGTCTGATTGTGGCTATTTTAATGGGACAGATTGTGGATTAAACCCATTAAGCATGAAATCTAATACAAAAATTTGCATAGTTTGCAAACTGATATGACAGGTCTCAGAAGAACTAGTGTTATTGAATTACCCATCCAGCGAAATTTGTTCAAGTTTGATAGTATTCCACCGGATTTCTCCTCAAATAGTTGTACAGGCAGCCAAAAGTTCTATGATGACATCCAAGACCTCTAATACCTTCTTCCTCAACTCTATCTCAAAAGCTTAAGATGGCGTTTAGAGTGTCCAGCAAGAGGCATAGTCTTCACAAAATTCACGATCTTTTCCCTCCCACTATATAGGCAACCATCTGGCTAAGGGTAGGTTGCCACTTCATACTTTAGCTTTCATCCCTTTAATTTTACTTAATATATGGTAATTTTGCGTTAAACACTTTGTCATGGATCTAACTCCACGCCGCCTTACTGACTTTTTTAAAATTCTTCAGTGATGTACTCCACAATGCACAATGTAATTTTTAGAAATTACTAAGCAGATGTTTTGATCCATGGATCTGTCATCACTCCCCACCCTCTGTGAGATAGTAATGATTAGTTCCACGATTATTATCGAGAAACATTGAGCATGACACAGAAGCTATTATCCACCTTTTTTAAATTGTTTCGCCCCATTTTGGGTGTGATCTGGGCCGATTTTAGTCGCAATCCTATTCATGATATTAAAAAAATGATCGACCTATTTAAGCATAATCTTAAACAGCCGCAATCCTTGCAGTTTTTGTCGCCCTCCCTTCCTCTCCCATCCTTGGGGGTTGACCCAGTAAGACCTGCGGTCGCCCCTACTGCATCCTTCTGGCTTATTGTAAGGGCAATTGGTATGTTGTTTAAACAGATATTCCCTCAATTAATCCTAAACGAACCTCTCTTAAATATCACTATATCATTTGATCCTCTGACATTCTGTACCATCAACTGGACACTGTCAAACCCCTTAGGATGGACAGTTTGTTTCAAGTTAGCTTCAGCCAAGACAGATAGGGGCCCTTCTTAATAACGCAATAAGTTTTTTTTAGTCAATTACCACAAGATTTGAACTGTCCTTCTTTTTATTAATAACACTGGGAGGACCAAGGGCTATTGGAGAGCACTAACTTCAACATTAGTAGAGCTGATCAATTCACTTGTTAACAATTTCATCAGCTATTATAAAAGCCTAATAGGAAATTAAAAAATGGGTTGATCATTCCCAGTGACGATCTGGTGTAGCTCATCCTATGCACAACTCAAATTGATGTAGTTCTTTGAAAAATAGTACTATATTTTTTCTAAAAGAGCCAGAATTTGGTTTTTTGATCTTAGGTTTGAATGAAAAGTATCACGAGGAAGCACTAAACAAAAATTGGATTATCTATTTTTTAAAACTAAGTTCCACCATATTACTAACATATGGATGTTATGCACTTTGTCAACATTCAATATATTTAAAAACAAAAATTTTATGGCGCTTAATTAGGTTGGGCAAGAGTGGTTAGCCTAGAAGGATAAATGCTGCTTCCACTCTATTGTAGGTTTTGATCAGCACAAGTTCAAACCTGCGCTTGCTAAAATTAAATCTTGGTGTGGTATGTTTGTCTAAAGTTTGACCCACCTCAATTACTTTTTTACTTTTGTGCTTGTATATTTAGATAATAAGAATTTGATTTCTTATTGTTTGGGAAGTATAAACCCAGGCGCGGCAACAGGTTTAAAGTTTCATCAGCAAATGGTCTTATATCTTACTGTATATCCCTTAGGTAATTTCTAGAATAAATTTTGGTCCTAGCCAAATTTTGGATGTCTAACAGAGTAGTTAAAATAGTCATATTTGAGAGGAATGTTCTCTAATTTCAAACTCTTCTTGGGTGAAAATTTGGTCCAGTTATAGATCTTATGATAACTCAGGCACTAATCTTTACTTCTAGCCGAGATTTATAAATTCCTAATATTGGGGCGTGAGGCTGATGTTATTCTAGATTATATTAATCTGGGAGGGTTTTAAGTTAATATTTACAACGTATTCTTTCAAATTTATTCTAAATTCATAAGTCATAATTACAGATGCTTAATAAAAAAGTAATTGTGCTTAAGTAAGAGATGGCCATAGATGACACCACTTGTGAGTTCTCATGTAACAGCAATGCAATGTAATTTCCTTTGTAATTAGTTGATTTGAGCCCCCGCAGCTCCATATTGTTTAATATGGTCAATATTGTGCTCAAGGATGAGTCTTTTTGCTAATTATGTGGACACTATACTGAATGGTGACTTACTATCCATGATAGCGCTTAACTTGAGATTATTAACTATAATATCACAGAAGGTAAAATCATATTAAAAGGTGTCATCTAAATTTATTATTTAATGTCTAAAGTGTCAGATATAACTAAATAAACAACAATTTGCACAAAAGAGGGCTTAATTCACTCAATCCCTAGTAGATATGGTCACATGGACCTCATCAAATCTGGAGGCATCTCCTGAGGTGACTGTAAAGCCCTTTGTGCTCCAATTGGTGGACATAAGGATCATTTTAACATTACATGATATAATAAAATTGCTTTCCACCAGTGATAAAATAGTTTAAACTACCACTTCTTCAAATATCATTGAATGGGAAACCAGCGGTAAAATGCTCTAGTTTTTTGCAATTACATCATGGTTAATAATATGTTGATTTTGACAGGCCTATAGATTACTAGATTTTGCAAAGTAGAATATCCCTTTTCTATTACTCCTCTCTTTTATCAGTTCATATTCAGTACCCAGGTTTACCACATAGATGATGTTAAAGGAAAAAGAGCAGGTCAGTGACTTTCATAATGCACTTTCAGGTTGCATATTTGACAGTAATTTGACTCTTGTACAAATTACTAGGAGTGTGGCAATTACCCAGGTTAAATTTTGTTTTGGGGAGACATGCTTAGTTCATATTTTGCAAGGCTTAGTTGACTGGGGTTGGGTCCTTAAAAGGTTGTAACGCTTCAGGAAGTAGTTACCCATTTGGATAATGGTATGGTCCTTGTTTACCACATGTAACAGACCCTGTATAGATCCTTATATGGCTCACAGGCATGGAGAAGAGCAATCTTGGTGTCAGAGTTATCTAATCTTATTGGTCCATATAAAACATGAACTTTGTGCTAAGAGCAAAAAAATGAAATTGACTCATCATTATTACTGGAGAAAATCAGGGTAGACGTTTTCTTCTTTTTATTAGTTTTGATCAACTTAAACTACTGTTTAGTGAGTTTATTGGAGAATCAGTAAGTCAAGACAACATCATGTGATTTTGGCGTTATAAGATCCTGAAATTCAGTCCACGATGAATTTATTATGGTTGCCAGCTTAATGGTCTTGAGCACCCTCTTTCTTTAAAGCAAAGAATAATATTTGTGTGTATTTCTATCATGTTAAACCTAGTGTCATAGAAGCGGCTAATAAAACTAAGACTGGTCTGCCAGTCAGATGAGTAGACACCCAAGAATATAATCTATAATAATACTAGTATAGCAGAACACAGAACTTTGTATCTGCCAGATATCCTGATATCAGACATGATAGGATGAATATTGATCATTTGACTCCCTCAGCCAAATAAACATCTAGACCCAAGAAGGGGGTTAAAGGGATTACATTGATAAGTTGCTCAGAGAAATTGACTGACGGTACAGCTCAAATTTGACTCTAGGAAAATTCTAAAGGACCAAACTGAGGTGAAAATAGCCTGATATAAATTTTTATCTAATAAAAATGGCGGTTCATTAGTAGGTCAGGCAACTACTACTAGGAGTGGCACTCAAGGCACCAAATTACGATGAATTAATAAAAGGGTAAGAATCAATAAGCTTCTGAATGATCAAACTAAGAGACCCCACGTCTTATACAACTTGGGTATCCAACTCACCATTTTCGCACTATCAAAATTAATACTACAAATGTATTACAACATCTGGAATGCATCGCCTAACCAATAGCCTACCTTCTGGATGCCATCCCATTATATTATTAATCTTTTATGTTTAAAGGTTTATATTGTTAACTGCGACATATTAGAACCCTATTATATACTATAAAAAAGATCCATCATTTTTTATCTCGTTTTGGTACTTGATTCAATAAGTCTTTTTCGCCATCCTTATCATATGACGGATACTATGGCTGATGGGACATAAGCAGTGATTTGGAACCCATTTTAAAATAAAATATACTTGTCATGAAACTTAGTCGGCCTAAAGTATAGTTATTCATGATTCTAGGGCTTAGCATTATCAAGCTTACAAATGGAAGCCCTACTGGCTGGTTCTCATACTGGGGGCTCAAATGACGCTTAATAGTACCCGCAAATAATTGATCACACAATGGTAGATAACCTGATTGATAGTGTCACCCGCTGGTGCACAATGAAAATGGTGAAGATGATGATCAAATAGGAAGTCCACCCCTTGTCCCATTTGAAGTTCAAGAAAATCCTATAGAGTTTCCCTGAATCTCGTCATCTTACTTGGAATTTTAACGAAGGAGTTTGAACATTACTTCATGTAATCATTAATGTATGAGATTGAGGCAACCGCAAAAGGGCATCCACCGTGGACAAGGCTCTAATGAATCTGTATGGATCCAGTTCTCTCCCAGAGAGTTAGGGACAAGTACAAATATATCCCGTTATATCATGCGGTTTGTACAACCTGAGCTCTATCATATAATGCATATTATATGAGTCCATAATGAGGAACTCCACCATCATATCATATCTAAGGGCCTTATGGGTGGCTATGAGAAGGTATATAAATTTTTTTCGTCATAAAAATAGGAGACATGCACCGTTTAGATGATTATACCATTCCTAAATTTTAGCTCCATAATCAAATGGTGACTATTGATTATGGTGTCATCAAGTATATGGAGGAAGTTGTAAAGCTATGAAAGGATATCTTAAAGTCATATGAAAATACCAAGTCTACTTGACACCTTCGCTGAATGCTCCAATGACAGGATAGTTAAGCTCATGACACAATAACAGCTCAAGCTTCTAATATCCTTCACCAGGAGGTAGAGAAATCTCCATCATCTTTGCATGTCTAGAACAAGACCTATGAAGAATTGATTAGATAAAGCCAATTAAACCTCTGAGACTTTATCAGTATCACAAATATCATTTCTAGAGTAGCTCGGGTCAAACAGGAGCTATAACCCCAAGTGAATCAGGCAACTACCCTTTCCATTACTGAGCTACTTAAAAAACTGGCGAGCAGATTGAGAGGCAAATCTTCCAGTTGAGAGGACACTAACCAATTCTATCATCGCCTCAATAAAGCTGAGAAACGCTGTAATACTCTCAAAGAAGAGTTTAAAGCCAAGACTAACAATCCTCATCAGAGCACCAAATGCAAGGAGATGTGGGGCTTAATTGGCGTATTGGAGGGTTGGAGGATGAGAACAAGCTATTGAAATATACCGCTTATCCGGTCACCTGAAAAAACACAATTTGGACATCACGTTAAGAAATTGGAAAACAATAAAGTCATTCTTGAAGTAATAATAGTTATGCTGGATTTTAAACTAAGGCTTAATCCAGGGAATGGAGCAACATATCAATTCTATATAGGATCAGATAAATCTCCTCAAACGTCAAGTCAAACAGAGCAACTTAAGAACTTACAATACCAAATCCAAAGCTTCCAGACTACACGTCATTATTAGATTGGAGGCCACTACTTTTTGAGCCTACGTTTAAGGACAACTTTAACCTGTTGAAGGGAGTATCACTTCTTTCCTCTACGTCTATAAAGCCATGATGAATGTTGTGACTGAACATTGAAAGGTTAAGCATAGCTTGTCTTATTTAGGTCGTATGGATTAGGAGGATATGGTGTCTCATAAGGATGTCTTGAATACCTGGAGAGAAGTTAAAGAGGCGCTTATTAAGGAATTTGGGCAAAGCAGAGCCTGAGTATGAAGAAACAGGCCTTTATGAGGATCACACTAGACCAAAATGAAACCTTAGCTTTATTCTTTAACCGTTTTTATATAGAAGCCCAAATGCTGTTAAACACAAAGATGTGACTCTAGAAATTCTGTAGCAGCAGTCATTGCTGGTTTACATAGTAACCTCGACCTAGACACGCATTTCACGTCCTTTAAACAAAGCTTCAACTCTGTCTTAGAAATATAAGAAGCTCTGCTCGATTTACTTAACAGATACATGCCAGAGACTCACAGAAAGCCTCCACGAAGACCAGAGAGTTACCATGGAAGTATTTTATTTAACTGAGGCAAGCCGACCAGGGGACAGGCATTACCAAAAGAAAGAAACGAAAGAAAGAAATGACATGAAACCTGAACAGGGTCAAATCCGTCAAAGAAAGTTTTTCACCTCCGGATTTGGACTCAAATTTTTCTGGTTACGTCATGAGTAAGGTTTTCGTGTTATTAGATCTACTAATTGCCAATAGCTTCCTTTGGCTGTGTTACCATGGAAGTAATGAATCCAAAAAATGAGAAAAAGCAAAGATTCAACTACTACAAGAAGAATCATTATACTGAGAATATGTGTTTCAAGAAGAATACTGCCCTTGACAAACAGGGAAAAGGAAGGTTAGCTTAGGATCATGTACCTCTAAAGCTGACCAACCCAAAGTACCTGAAAGCAAAACATTGCAGATTGCTCACCTCACATTCATTGAAAACAAAACCAATAATGACTATGAAGGGGGTCACGAGGACTCAGGTTACACGTTTTAGGATCACCTGATGAGCTCACCATTCCAAACCATTTGAACGCCAAAATTATTGACGACGCTCAGGTTCCTGAAGGCACCTACCTTAGTCAGGTTATAGGGTGCCATAAGATGATTGATACAGTCAGAGATGCTATTAGTACCTTGCCATGTTGATCTGACCCATCTCGCGCATCTGAACTCTGCTGTAGATCAAGAAAAAGTATCCTGGGATTATTGGAAAGCTCAATGCAACGTTCCGCCTCAGGGAGGTGTTAGCCATTCAACCAAAGTCTGGATAAACCATTAAATAAAGTAGAATTGTTAAATCAAGTGGTCCAAGTTATGGCTATCTTGGAAAAAGGATTACTTATCAACGTTGTATCATCCTGACTCATCAATATATAAAGCTAGCCCCAGACCTTATATACACTCAAGATACAGTACTGCCATTGTGAGCAACATCAAGGCAATAAGTGCGCACTCATCTCTGCCAATCTGAGTTGGCAAGTTAGTATTTTCGACTCCCACAGTTGCCCTAGACAACAATTAAAATGAAAGTCTAATTAAACGAGGTTTATGATCAAATTAGAAGGAGTCATCAATATAAAATAAGAATAATTATTACAAATCAACTATGAAGTTACCCTGTCTTGGGTAATAAAGACTCCACCAAGAAGGATTGCACTTATATGGTTGAGTACCTTGTTTCTACTTACCTTTGCAATATTATATCTCTGTCATAAAAACGAAAAAGCTACCCACTCAGTAGATGCAGCTTTTCACATACCATTTTAGGCCACTGAGGAGGAAAAAATAAACCAGGAAAACAAAGAGTGGTTTCCACAAACATAACCCTGCGTATAACCCCAAACTGCTTGCTACATATCACTAGCGTTGATGGAGTAAGTAGGTTTGAAGCAAGAGTTTTATCAAGCATCATCAATCAAGCTTATCAGTGGCCTACTGAGCTATTACCTGGGAACTAAACTAACAATGATAGATAGTTAAAAAGCATTAAGAAATTGTTGAAGGTCAATTACTTCCCATTGATGCAATGAACAAGGTAATTTATTGTTACTCACATTGATTTGGCCTACCCGCCTACAATTTAATTTTAGCTAATCCTCAAGTCCAGATATCTGATAAGGTTAATCAGGAGGAGCTTAGTAAAGTGCATCAACCACTTGAAGACTACAAGGATGTGTTCTCAACGTCAGATGTTGACTATGGTCACATGAAAGACTGAACAGATAGTATCAATGCAGGAATAAAACCACAATCTTATCGAAGCCGTATAGGAAGTTCAAAGGTTGAGGAACAATACATGAAGACTGAGCACAAACAATTATTGGATGCCGGCTTACTTTTGCCCTCCCAGAGTCATGGTCAACCCCACTGTTGCTTATAAAAAGAAGAAAGGGGTCCCAAGAAAGTGATGGATTACAGGAAGCTAAATAGCCTTACTAAGAGGGACAGCTAGCCAATCTTCAAGGATTGACGATGTCCTGGACTACTGTCCAGCTCAAATCTCTTCTTCGCAATGGATCTTGCCAGTGGTTATTTGCAAATGGATCTTTCACCTGAAGATCAAGAAAAATGCGCGTTGATTTGCATGTAAAAATTATTTCTGCCTACCTGACTCCCTCAGGAATTATGCAACGCTCCCGCCTCTTTTCAATGCGCAATGTATCACTTCATGCAATACATCAAACTCAGCTTTTTAATCTTTTCCCTAGATGACATAATGGTATTTTAAAAAAATTCACCTATAATCTAGACCAATCAATCCAGTGTTCTAATGACTGAGAGAGAATCATATATTAAACTAAAACCTGCGAAATGTATCTTTTTGCAGCAAGACTTGGGATTTCTAGGTCATGCCATACCTTGGAAAGGAATTCAACCCTTGTACAATAAGGTTGAAGCAATCTCTTCAAGGTTCCTGAACCAAAGAGCTTTTAATACATACAGGTATACTTATGCTTGATGAGATACTACCATTAATTAATCCCTAATTTTGCTCAACTTGCTACCTCTTGTCCGATTGCTTGCAAAATATACCCTTTTTGTATGGGGAGTAGAGAAAAGAACTTCATTTGAGTCAATGAAGAGTCATTGAAGAGGGACCATCTAGTACTAAAAAAAGAGTCATTGAAGAGAAGACTAACTTGCGAAATCTGGACTATGGTAAGCCATTCATTTGTTCACCAATGCCTCCAACTTAGCCATAGGCGCCATAATTTCTCATCTGAATGAGAACATCATTGACCATCTGGTGTCATATTATAGCCTAACGCTTTCCAAAGCCGATAAGATTTATAGCATCACGGAGAAAGAGTGCTTAGCTGTTATCCTAGCAGTGAAACATTTCTGGCCTTTTCTGTATGGTACGAAATTTACAGTTTTGACTAACCATGCCTCCCTAAAGTGGCTTCAAAACATGAAAGATATGACAGAAAGACTAGCCAGATGGGCTATCAAGCTTCAGCACTACAACATGAATATCATCAACTTAGATGGAAGGAAACACATGAATATACATGGACTGACTAGACTGCCCCTACTATATCTTGAAAAATAGCGAAGCTGAATGGTTACACGACCTAATCATGAAGCCAGACTCTTGGGAGGACGAAGAAGAACCGGTTCAGAAGATGATCAAACATCATGCTCAAACGTAAAAAAGTTCTCAATGGATTACTTTACAAGAAAGTCTGAATTAACTGGCTACCCTACTTGAGACCCTCTGAACGGGTACCAGTTATAATGAAAGCCCTCAACTCATTAGGCTATGGAGGAGTCAGGAAAATTTTTATGAATAGGTTGTGGATCGCAACTATTGGGAAGGGATACACACTCTGTAGTGGAAGTCTTGGATACTTGCATCACTTGTAAAAAGAAGAATAATAATAAGGCTAAGTAAAATTATCAACCCATGATCCCTCAGCAGCCATTTCATACCATCATTTTAGATGTCATAGGTCCACAATCTGAGACCACTGGAGGAAATCAGTACATCCTAGTAGAGATTGATCATTTGACGAAGCGGATTAAAGCATTTTCCATTTCCGCACATACCACTAAAGCCCCTGCTATCTTTTTTATTTAAATTAAATATACTAGGCATGGCTGCCTGCAGGTTCTACTAAGCAATAACAGGAAGAACTTTACATCAAGAGTTTTGAGGATCTTAGATATGAGCATGGTAACACAATAATTATCCTCAGCGCCTTACAACCCATCAACTAACAGAAATTTAGAAAGTGTGAATATGACGTTGGTTTCAGTACTATATAAGATTGCCACTACCAATCCATTACACTAGTACCAAAACCTCCCAAGTGTATTGATGGGCTACCTATAAGTTTCTTTCAAATTACCAAAATTTCTCCATTAAATGCCTTATATGGAAGTGAGCAAGGAATTTCAGTACTATTAGATCATGAAGTTACCAGTGCTAATAATGAAAGCCTGAGAAAATGCTAAGATGATTAGATCAGAATATAATAGAACTTCATTTAGAGGCAATGACAAATCTGGCTAAGTCGTTTACAAGAGAAGGTTTATCAAAAATGCTACTCGCCAGCCTTTCCTGCCTTTGAGTTTTGGACTTAGTCCTGATATTATCACAGGAAAATAGCACCCTGATGAGGAAAAATAGATTCCATCTGTGATAGGCCATATGCTATTACTTACAAATTTGGGGAATAATACTCAATCAAGTTTTTGGAAACCGGATTAACAATCAACTACATGCATAGCCAATTCTTGCGTTGGTTTCCCCTGCAATATTCTTAAAGGGGTGATTAAAGATATCAGGATATCGGTGCTGATAGAAAGATTTAAATATTTGACTCCATCTGCTGAATTGAAGCCTGGGACCGTGCTGGGGGTTATAGATATTATGTCAATAAGTTTCTCAGAGAAATTGACTTACAGCACAGCTCAAACTAACTCTAGGAAAATTCTAAAGGACCAAACTGAGGTGAAGATACCCTGATATAAATTTTTATTTAATAAATGATGGTTCATTAGTAGGTCTGGCGACCACTACTAGAAGTGGCACTCAAGGCAGAAAAATTAGATGAACCAGTAAAAGGGTAAGAACCAAGCTGCTGAATGATCAAACTAAGAATCCCCACGTCTCATACAACTTGGGTATTCAACTCACCATTTTCGCACTATCAAAATTAATGATAAATGTGCATTACAACATTTAGAATGCATCACCTAACCAAGAGCCTACCTTCAAGATGTCACCCCCGTTATATTATTAATTTTTATTCTTTGGGGTTTAAATTGTTAACTGCTACATACAAGAACCCACTAATATATACTATAATAAAGTTAAATTAATATTTCTTTATCTCGTTTTGTTACTTGAATTCAATTAAGTCCATTTGACGTGCTTACCATAGGACGGATACTCCTGCTTATGGGTATACTTGGTGACTTGTCACCCTTTAAAGTAAAAATATATATGTCATGCGACTTAGTCATCCTCAAGTATTGAATGTCAGTCTTCTTGGGAATAGCACAGCGATCTTCAAAATGGAAGTTTTACACTATCTAATAGAATGTTGTAGAACTGAGGGTTTTTGATCCACAACAAACGTTACTAGAACTCCCTCAAGTAACCACATAGTTAAAAGTGGTTGTAGGAGATGGCAGGAAAGATTTTATCCAAGGCACAGCATGGTGGTGAAAGCTTCTCTGGTAAAATGGGGAGAGGAACCTGTGGAACTAACGTGAACTTATAAAGGGAGGGGAGAACCTTAAAAAGCCGGGTAGATTGCAATGCCACAAATAATCTAAGATAGGAGATAAGACCATGTGGGCCTTATACAAACACCCCACCTAATCAGGGAATGCAGAAGCATGGTTATAATTGCTATTATATCCTAATCATTGCGCAGACCAGGAAACATAGCAGCTTATTGAGTATGCATCTTAATTGCAACTAGAGTAAACTAAATAGTAATTTTTAGGCTTTAAGGTCTTTTGTTTATTAGAAAAAATGTAATTGAATTGACTAAAAGCAGCTCCTGTTGGGGCCTGCTGTCTTAAAGCGATATGAATAGTGAATAAGAGGGGATTGTATGAACATCTGAGAATCCTATAGCGTTCATTTCTGGCAGGTTGACACACTACTGTGGTCTCAATGCTGATTATGACCTGAATGATCAGCCAGATCAGAATCGAAATTTTTACAATTTTTTTGGAAGTGTAATTCCGCCTCATGAGCTGATAACAAGCTGTTTTACAGTTATCAGATTGCTCACAAGGCCAGGGCAGGTAAGGGCAGTCCCATTTTAAATAGATTGGTTTGTCACAAAAATCCTATTGAGGCTAGTCTCGCCTTCATTGATGGCAAAAATGGAAGTCAGAAGGTTATTCAAGTCTGAGTTTGAGTTTTGAAAGTTTGATTCATACTAAAATTGACTCAAATCTATTAACAAAACTCGAACTAGGGGAGAATGTCTTCTGCCAAAATGGTAAGCTGTGACCTTCTGTTGGCAATGGCTTTTTGCCACACCTCCTTGAACATCTCCTGGATCTATCCACCAACTCCTTTTTGGTGAAAAGAAGGGGCAAAGTCTAAACCTTAAGGGGGTAGGCTAGCCAACACCTCTCATCTAACACAAGGGCTAGATATCCCTTGTTGATTAAGTGGGATATAGCCTCCTTTCCTCCTCTTGGCTCTGAAGCATATCCTCCCAATTGAGGCGCAGGGGGTGCTCCCCCTGGACTTACACATAGACAAGTTTGAAGTAGCAAGGAATTATTATTCATTTTTATCAGGGCCGTACAGCTGCAATGATTATGATTAAAACTCTAGGTTGTCTGAAATGATTAGTGGAAACAAATGTCTATAGGACACTGAAGCAACATGAGCAAAAGTTGACTGTGAAGTAGGAGCAGAGGTCGCTAAGGTAGCAGGAGGGGCCAGTGAAAATTACATCAAAGATAATTTGATATCTGGGATTATAAAATGTTCAATGTAAATAGATATAGTAAAAATTGGAACAGAATTAAAGATTATAAGCGAGTAGCACGCAATTACGCCTTATTGATATTGCATCTGACCCCAATAATTATCATTTTGTGTACTAACCGTATATCTGGGAATATCATTGTCATGACTATTATCAGAAAAACACAGTCACTATAAATTCCTGATGGAGTTTGTTCAGCAGAATAAAATGGCGGTGCATAGCAGTGAATGGTTTCTCAATATGCTCTAGTTATTATTTTGTAGTTAGTATATAAAATTTTTAATTCCTTTACCTTTTGTCCCTGAAAGTGGACTAAGGTATGAAGGGATGCAATGCCCATGTCATGATTAGTGACAGAGCAATCAGCTCCTTCCAAGGCAAGATTAAGGCCGTCAAGTAAATTGATTTTTACTAGAAATTTCACCTACATCAGCAACTTAGTAATTTTGTGTCAACAGGATATTGGTAATTAGGCCAGAGCGGCCATTCATTTTGTATCTAAGGTGAAAAAGAAAATCTAAATAAGTGGGCTGGGTCATGGTGGTATGGTGTTTCAGCATTGATAAAACTCTAGATTCAGCATGGGAAATAACGCTCTAACTGTTTCATCTTATGGTTTTAGTGTCCCAGGCGATTTAAAGTGCCCTCAGTAAAGAGCACTGTTGTCAAAATCAGCGCTTAGGCGTCAGTTGTTGGTTTCCCAGGTAACTTGCACCAAAAAATAAAGTAAACTGTATTAGGACAGTTACTCTTACAGATAGCTTAAACTAGCTATATATAGAGGTCTAATGTAATAAATAGGACAGCACACCGTAGGAATTAAGTAATTATAGTGGTTTGAGGAGTATGGTAAATGTCTGGAAACCTCTATAGATTAGAATTGGCTACGCTGGTATAAAGCCAGAACCCTAAAAGAAAGGCAGTCTCTTCGTTTATCTCTAAATTATCTTAATCCCATTGGTGTAAAACACCTAATAACCTAATAGCGCTTATGAACTTCAGAATATTTGCTTAGTTATTTCAAAAGTCAAAGTGACTATAGCCTTACTCTAGGGTATTTACCCAATAACAGTTTACCTATATAAGAGGTGGCGGAGAATGGCACATGACACAATAATAAAAGCACTAAAACAGCGCATATACGGTGGCGCCTTGGTAAGGGGATGATAATGATTTTGAGATAGTAATAGTAATTTAATTAAACATATGATTCAAGTATAGACACAGCTGAGGGGCCAAGAAAATTGATTTAAATTAATGATTGTAGCTTAGCGCATAAGGGTGATAAGTGATTAATCATAGCTAATATTGACTTTAATTGGTGATTTTCCTGATGAAATTTTTAGCTAACATTTTAGTTGGTGATGTGACCTGACAAAGTGAAAATAAGTTAATATGACAGATTGACGTTGGTGTAGCATCCAACTCAATTAAACCTAAATAAACATTAGTTAAAAAAAGTTATAATAAAATATGTATTTTTCAAATGGTTGATCAGAAAAAAATCAACACGGGGTTTCTGCAATGTAGAGGGTAAACTACTGAGGCGGTACTAAAAGACCTTGAAAGTAAAGGGTTAGTAGAGCCAGCCCATGCATGCTTTTCTAGCAGCCAATAGATACTTGGAGGCGGCGCACCACTTCCCCACATGGGTGAAGTGAGCGTTAAACCATAAGACATAGTATTGAAGCAGTTCAGCCGCATAGATAGTTGATATAGATAATACTAAAAATATAATTTGACAAAAATTGGTCAAAGTGAAAAAAATTCACAAGATTTTAGTGTCACTATTAGAGCCAAAACTAAATATTATAAAAAACAGTTAAAGTGTGTATAATTATCTACTTCTGACAATAATGTGAAATTCCAATTCCTTGTTAAAATTAATAAGTATTTTCTTGAGGAAGTTTTACTAAACCTTTAATGAACTAAATATGCTATTTTCAAAAATAGATTCATAAATCTCATACCTATTGGAAGCAACTGGAGAGGCATGAATCCATGTGTCCAAGCTGTTTGCAAAAATATTAAGGATTTAGGCTTGGAATTCTTCTCAAAGTGTTACAACTAATATGCCAATAAATATGACGTCAAATGGTTATAATAATGAAAAATTGCAAAAGATTTCCATATTCTAGTTAAGACTAAAGAATCACCTATAACTGTTAAACAAGATATTGTTTTTCTGGGTTCGCTCTAGTATTGGTGAAGTAACAATCCATTGGTTCTCATTTTATTATTTACAGTAATCAAATACATCATTAAATTATTAATACTACATATAATATTGTCAGGATTTGAGATGATGAGAAAGCCAAAATTCTTGCTCCCAAATTGAGCTTTGACAGAAAAATCTCAAAACAGTGCAATTGAAACCTTACTCTGTGTCTCAAAAACTAAATTTTGTTCAGGAAACATCATGCATATGAGAATCAATGGAAACACCTTCAGGAACCCTATCACCACTTCCAAAATCATGAGAGGCGTGGCACCAACCTCTGCATTCATTAGGACGATGCAGTACAATAAAAGTGCCAACTAGGCGGTCAATCTGGCAGGCAGTGAAAGATCCTGATATTATGGGGCCACAAAGGTCCTGAGGCACCATGTTCCCACACGCCCTATAAATATTGACGCTTTTTAACTAAATAAGTAGTCTATATTCGCCACATCTTTTCGTTTATTGCTCTCCACTAATTTTCAGCGTTGGGACACCTTCAAAATTTAGCAAAATTCAAAAGAACTGTTACACCAAGATAAGAGGTGCTCACTACAAGGGCTCCAAGATGTCCAATGTGGAAACGTCTATCACGATAATGTAGAATACTAACAGTCACAAAATTAACCTGATGATCAGTTGAGAATTGTCACTCAATGGATTAGTACCTCAAAATATGAAGTACCACTCACGCAGCCTAAAAGCATCTAAGTTAAAGCCACGTTCCAATCCTCTCTACCTTCAGCTGATAGTGATCAGTATTAACATCAGTATGAGAACCTTAGCGACATTATTTGACAGCTCTTAAATGGCTTTTACTAAGTGGATGCCCACTCAAGCCGCTCTCACACCTCTTCAGTGTCTCTACCATGTGGGATCTTTTTACCTCAGCCCAACTACCAGTGGGAGAACAGACCTTGGGTTTGATCACTATCTTTAGAACTTTTGTTCACCCTACTGCTCATCACCTCTTCCAGTTAGTCAGGTTGCACTATCATGAAGTCTCGTGACAACTAGGGCTTATCCAAAATTTACACTCCCATGTTGTCAATTTCTACAACGCAGCCTCCTCGTTTATTCACAACAACCAAGAAGCCATTTTTGATAACTGACGATTAATCAACGAAGCCTGAGGCCAAATTGAGGTGTTAGATAGTGGGATTTCTGCTACCTTAAAGACCAACTTCATCATAATATCCAACTCCTTGAGGCTGCTTGAAACCAGAGCCTCCATAAAGTAAAAGATCTGGTATGGATCCTACAAAAAAACTATCAGGAGGTAGCCTCTCAAAACTAAACCTCTGTGAGTGAGGGAACTGAAGGGCCTTAAGGTCCCTCTTTCCCCGCGGCACCTACTCCCATAGACCTTGATGACCCATGGAGAAAGGATGATTTCAAGCACTAGCCACTTTATGGGATCAGATCCAAAATTTAACCAAATGATGTAAGCTCTGAGTAAATGGAGTCCCTCTCGACCCTAGGGTATTTATTGAGACATTGTCAGATGAAATGGATAATTTTAGCGCCTTCATCAACCTAACTGATAGTCACATTCCCAGCTTGAACAAACCATGTGAGGGTCTGAATCTTGGTTGAATAACCTGGAAAGTCATCTCATTCTTTTTTGGCACCAATAAACAAGCCAATAAGTGCAAGTTTCTCATAAAGCGTTTTTTTCATCCCTCAACTGAAACTGGTATGATATCCAAGAGGACCTTGATGCCTAATATGACAGTTAGATCAGCACCCCCCATGACTATGCAGAAACTAGGACTTCTGAGCCTGCTGAATTCTTGGCTTCAACATCACATCCACTCTTCTTGAAACTAATTTTAAACCTAGTTTTAAGATAAATTCACCCCTGGCTAGGAAAACATTGCCTCTTTCCTATATGCTTATGAGAATTTCATGGAAGAGTCCACTAACTAGGAAAAAATGAAGCATATCCACTCCTTCCCTAACAGAACTGCTCAGGAGATCATGACTCCGTATCTGAAGGAATGCAACAACTGAGAGCAGATCCAGATGGCCTTAATACAAGAATTTGGAAGCAGTAAAACCCTGGCCAATCAAAAACAAGCAGTTTTTGGGTATTGTTGGGAATTTTTCCCATATTCCCAGCCATCTATATTACTGGGAATCGCTAGAGGATCCTTCCCTAATGTGAGGTGAATTGGAAATCGGTTGACCTAATTTTGGGGTAACTATGTTTGGGGGATTTTATGAATTCTTCTGGTCAGATCCATTGGGGATCAATCTGGATGATTGCTTAAGATCTTGTCGGGAAGAGTTGCTGATGAATAGGGGCATCTGAGAGTTGATTAACTATCAGGTGTACCAATTGGGATTGGTCAGGATTCATCACCAACTGATTGGAAATGTAAGGAGTAAGTTGCAAGACGAGTGATGCCGTCTACAACTAGTGAATTGATCAGTTGGTCCGTGACTGCCTTAATGGGTAACAAGTCCCATTACCTAAGCAGGTCGCTTGCCAAATATGGGTTGGTTTGCTTGGATCGAGAGGAAAACGTTAGGGACACGTTTTCTGACTCTTTCCATTTTAGGTCTCAAGGATGTTCAATAACGGGTTTCTAGCCATGATGGGGAAGACCTTCGCTGCCAAGATGAGAATGGGTGATTCAATGGCAACGACTACCATTTTATTGAAGAGATGTCAACTGAGGGTTGGGTGCCAGAATACCACACTATAAATTCCCTAGAATTTACTAATAATAAAAAGAGTATTTACAAAAACAGTATTTACCAGAACAATAAAATAGTACAGAGTATACAGTAGATAAACTAGCTTAGTAAACTTTATCAGCATTCATTTGTTCTATTCTTTCTCAGGGTTATTATTGCTGTGTGCAATAATTGGGAGACTCTTTAAGGAAAAGAGTAAGGATCTGAGCGGAGATCCAGAGAAGAAGTGGAATCAAATCAGGGATTGCTGCCAAGTGTGTGTTAAACCAGAGAAACTGTAAAAGGGAATCTAAGAGAAGATCAGGTTAGAAGATACAAGTGATTAAATCCCTATTTCAAGACATCACAAGTAATCTGAGTGATAGCTGGCCATGCATTAACTAGATCTAGGATTTCCATTTAACTATGAATAATAGTCATCATACTATTATCATATAGTCATATCAAGTACTATACAATACAGACGAATTGCACTCAAACCTGAACCTGTGCAAGTAATAAGCTTATAGGGGTTATAGGCTGAAAGTAATCAAACCCCATAAATTTTTACAAAGTGGTGCTCACTACAGGGGTGTAGTTGAGTAGAAGAACTTAGACGTGATGTCATATGAAGATGTTTCAAGTTCTGGTTATAAGTTACTAAGAAAAGTAACATTAATGAAAACAGAACGTGAAGTGGATCACGTTCATTGGTGTTCACTCAGCTCAGATGTGGAGTTCTACTTGAAGGACCAAGTGAAGAAATTGAAGATACTCAATATTCAGGAATAGGACTTGCAGCCTAGATATGGAACTATCTAGTGCTGAAAAAAAAACCTGTTCCACCTGATATCTACCTGAGATGAAGAGGATCAGCAGGGCCAACTCAGGTTAAAATTGGGGCCGCTTGAAATAATCCCAAGGAACAGCAGGATCAACTCAGGTTGAAAACGAGTCCACTTTATATAGCCCTGAGGAGTGAGTGTTTAGATGAGGCATTGTATGAAATATAAAGCAATCAATTAAAAGTACTGGATTACCATACCAATGAATATATGAAGCCAAAACAGGAAACGATTGATCCAAGAAAGTGGAGAGAATCGTTTGACTCATTAAAATCAATCAATGATCAGAAATTGCTGGAGATAAGTTCTTCAATTCAAGACAAAATTGGATGTTTCTAATAAAGGCCAGATTAATCTGTGGTAAATAAGGGATAGTTTCCAGATCCACCAGTGGATTTATTTACAATGTTTTGGATGGCCACAAAGGTTAAAAATCTTTTTTTAGAAGAAAAACGATCTATACAAACAAATGGAAAAGTTGACTAATGAGATATGAAGATTCAAGCATCAGTTGCCAAAATATGAGATGAAATTAGGACCTGTTGGACGAATAACCAGTCGGGATTGAAGCCTATGAATGAAAATATTTAAGAGTTTTGCCAAAGTCAGCAAGTGCAGCCTATATGTGAGGAGACAGCACTTTTGGTCATATAGTGGTGAAAGGCAATGCTAAAAAATCGGAAGTATTGGACCTAAGAAAAAATAGTTGCAATGTTCCCAGAGGACCTCTGAACCATTAAAAGTTTATGTCCTGATATTTTAGTCAAGTCCTAAAAGAGGACCACTGAACCAAATAGATGAAAAATCTTAAGAGGATAAGTTTTTGAACCATGATAACTGGTAGGTTAGAGTTTACCTAGGACCCAGTTTGTATGAAGGGAAAAGAAGAACCTATGAACCTTTTGTAGTTTAAAAGTACCATTGCAAATGAAAAAAAAACAAAAAATATATAAAAATTAATAAAACAAAACAATTGGACCATGAATTTGTGGATATAGGAAGCGACAAGAAATCCTGATGGCCAAACTGAGGAAATTCTCCTATTTTGGGACCCTCAATGAGATGGAATTATCAGCCGGGGTAAATGAGAGTATAAATTTATTATTTGATTGAGAGCGACTCAAGGAACTGATGGAAGGACAGCAAGAGGAGGTGCTCAAATTGTTCAAAAAGTATTGGGAAGTATTCACCCAGGATGACCATGATTTGGGATGTGCAAGAGAAGTGATTCACAAGTTTGATATCATGGGAAATTTGCTGATCAGGATGATACCGATTTAATTGTCAAAGGCAGCTGAAGAAGTATTGGAAGAAGAAATCAGCAAACTAGTGAAGCATGAGCTTCTTGTTCCGTTGTCAAGTCCCTGGGTGAGTCCAATTCTTATTGTGAAGAAAAAGGATGCTCTAATCAGGTGGTGATCAATTACCAGAAGCTGAATAAGATTACGAAGAAGGATTCATACCCTACCAAGGATCAACAATGCGCTAGATCAATTGGGAGAAGCGAAGTATTTCTATATGATGGATCTAATATTGGGATATTGGCAAATCGATTTCCAAGAGAAGATAAAGAAAAATGCATGATTATTACCGTTCAGGGGCTATACCAACCGATGAGAATGCCCCAGGGTCTATGAAATGCGTCTGCAATGTTCCAGAGGGCCATAAATGCAATACTAAATGACTTGAAGTTGTCGTGCATCATGGTGTACTTGGACAATATCAATGTGTTCTTTAGGACATTTACTGACCATTTACACCAATTGGAAGAAATGTTCAAGAGACTGTTTGCGGCTAACCTGAAGATTAATCTAAGGAAGTGTCATTTCTTTTAGAAAGAGGTAAAATACCTTGGATTCATGATCAACTCTAGTAAATTTCAGCCGCAAGCCCAGAAGATTGAATCCATATAACAAATGACTGCGCCAAAGTGTGTCTAAGATATCCAAGTGTTCCTTGGAATGGTTGAATACTATAGAAGATTTATTTGGGATTCTGCCAGAATCACTGACACCTTATTTCATCAGTTGAAGGATCTGAAGATAGGAATCATATGGAGTGAAGAAGCGCAGTGATCTTTCAATGAGTTACACCAGTACCTGATAGATTCTCTGATTTTTCAAATCTAAATTTTTATTGATTATTAACTATACAAACTGATGCTTCATTGATGGCAATCAGCGCCATATTAAGCCTTGTAGATGAACGTGGGGATAACACTTTGTGGCATATGTGAACTGGACAATCTAAGCCGCTGAGAGGAACTACATTGTAATTGAGTGTGAATGCCTTGCAGTCATATATGACTGGAAAAAAGTTTTGGGTGTATATCCACGGAATGCACTTCAAAGTGGTGACAGACCACTCCTCTTTGCGTTGGCTCCACAATTTGAGAGAAACAGAAGGATGACTGGCCCAATGGGCACTAAAGCTAAAGGCTTATGATTATGAGATTGTCTACTGAGTGGGGCTTCTCACCAGAATGAGGATGGCTTATTGTGGTTACCAAAGGTCCAGATCGTATACCAGCAGGAGGATGAGTTATTTCAGAGAATGGTCGATGGAGAAATTGTGAACATGCCCCGAGAGATCCAATGTGCACTTCAAAAAGTGATGGAAAACAACGAGATTATGGATGGACAAGTGTTTAAGACGATTAACTTGAAGCGGTTACTTTTCTAAAGCCATTAGAAAGAGCAGCTATTGTTCAAGCCGCTCATAAGGTTGTCAGGCATGGAGGCCTGAGAAAAATGACCAACCATACACGCCAGTACTACTACTGGGATTATATCAGCTATGATGTCGCTGACTATCTAGCTTGTTGTGTGGAGTGCCAGATGCACAAGCCACATAAGAATACAACTGGATACTGACTGGTCTGCCCTGGGTTTGCTTGGCATATGGTGTCCATTAACATGATGGGACCGCTGACAATGAGAACTGAGGAGTCAAGTACATAATAGTTGCAATCAATCATCTGATGAGATGGGTTGAGTTGAAGCCCTGACAAAAGTAGATGCTGCCAGTACCACAATTTTCATCCTGGATTAAGTAGTATACTGACATGGATGCCTGAAGGTCCTTCTTAGCGACAATGGGACAAACTTCACATCTCATGTAATCCCAAAGTTAAATGAGATAATGGGGATCCAAGGAGTCATGTCTGTACCCTACTGGCCAGAGACAAACGAACTGGTAAAAAGAGTTAATGGAATGCTGGCTGCAACGCTGAGGAGGCTGGTCGCAGGAAGAACTTCCATGTGAAGAATGTACCTGAGTTCAGTGATGTTCACCTAGAATAACAGTCAACATACAACGATGGGAAAAATGCTGTTTGAATTGCTATACGTGAGGAAGGCCATGTTACCACTGATTTTATATTCGGTGGTGGAACCAACATTGCAGATGAGTGCCAAGCAGTACCTGAACCAATTGACAAGTATCCTCATTGAAATGCAATTGCAAGCATTCAATATGACTTTGAAGAAAAGGATAAAAGCAGAATCAACAGACTATATGAACTGACTGGCCTTATCAGAATATCAAAATAGGTGAACGAGTTTCCTATTGTGATACAAATGGTTTTGGGAGAAAAACAAACTGGATTTTTTGTGGTCAGGCCTGTTTGATATTATTGCCAAGATGTCAACAGACGCCTACTTTATCAAGAACGTCTTGGATGGAAGGGTAGTAAATCGAGTCCATGCTAAGTATTTGAAGCAATGGATTGATAAAAAAATAACTAAAAAAGAGTTATCAAAGGACAGCTGAACCATTAAGTTGGTTATGTTCTATTGATTAGATCAAGTCTGATTAAGGACCTTTAAACCATAGAAAACTGGTAGGTCTAAGAATACCTAGGATCCTTTTTGGTTTAAATATAATCAAAAAATGGACCACTAAACCGAAACAAGGTCAAGTCTCATGGAAAAAAGAAGAAAAAATAAAAGATTGATAAATATATTGGATAAAAAGAGATTACAAACCCGCATAAATAACTATACAATTTATATTTTTTATTTTTTATTGATTATCCTCAATTCTGGGATGATTCCACCTATGTCACCTCTTGGGGAGAGAGAGGATGGATCGCAGTAGGAGTGAATAACCTGTCACAATCTATGTGATATCGGATGTTAAGTGGGCTAAACATAGAAAAAAACCAAGTTCATTATGCGGAAGCAGTTCCCTGCAAGAAAGTGACTAGGGGAAGGGAAATTGAGATGTTGGAAGAAGCCAATCATGATAACCCAGGTGGGGAGGGAAGAAACAGTACAGGAAGAGGCAGTCAGAAAATAACCTCAAGTAATCCCAGTATGGTAATGGAGCCAGAAGATTAGTCTTGAGCATAAGCTGATGGGCTTCATCAAGAACAACGGACATAACGGCCAGCAGCAAACAAGGGATACTAGATGGGGGTTACTGAATCATGCCCCCTATTAAAGCCATCACCAGAAGATACTGATGGGACACACCAGAAATGAGATAGTCATGAAAGGAGCAAATGGTATCATGCAAGTGATGACTACGTGCTTCTCAGAAGCTGAAGCATAAGGAATGATGGAAACCAGGAGAGGCTGGAAGCTTTGTGGCCCGACTTCAAAATACTTGGCCAGCAAAGTGAAGAGCATAAGCTTTAATATCCTGATCTAGGATGTCCTCAAGATTGGAAGAATTCAGCATTATGGATAAAGTCTCGGTAACTTAGGCCCTTAATTCTGCATAGGGGAGTTCAAAATGAATGCTGTTGTGAATGGTGAGTTTGGTGGCCAAGACATCTGGCTTGTAGTATTGACTGACTCAGAAGAGGAACTCTGGAAGCAAGTCTAACCCAGCGAGGAAGGAACAATCAAGAGCGAAGGGCATTATTTCAGGAGCATCAACAAGGATGTTAGGCGCATCTGCAAAAGGAGCTGAATCCAGGAGAGTTTTAAATCTAACTCTGGAATTGATGATAGAGGAAGGATCAGCTGTGAGTCATTCGAGACAATTGCTAGCCTGGTTTTAGAAGGGTTGGTTTCCATTTCCGTTAATTCCATGGAAAGACTAGCCACTGGAGCCAGACTAGGAGTATGTGTCCTGGAAGGCCCTTAGAAGAGGTTCCATTGCACATCCCAAATCATCTTCTGGAAGAGCTGATGATTTTGATCAGACAAACTGTTGAGTAGTTGTTGGTCCGTGACTCAGAATTGGACATATGAGCTAAATGAGAGGGGATGTCATACTTATATTATAGTCAACATAATGCACTCTACAATCAATTAAGCTCCAATTTTGGAGAAATTAATCTCGAAAAGAATGGGATAATCTCTCCAGAGAAGAATTAAAAATGATATGAGCCATGAGATTATGTGAAAAAAATTTAATAAGGGCTTACATAAATGAGTATTCTTAATTGGGTCATAAAATGAGAATCAACAGCAAGAGTCTCCTGTCAAGGATGAGGAGAAAATCAGGAAATTGAGGATACCGGACCAAGAATCCTGAATATGACAGCAGGTCATAAGCCCTGATGGAGGAAACCGGATCTTGGGATTAATATTGTTACAAGTAAATTGATCAGCCTGGCACAACAGTAGATCATGGGGACTGCACTCTTAGTAAGCAGTAGCGAGGAGGAAGAGGAGAAGAGCCACATGCCAAAGGTTTTCCAAAGCAGCGTTGAGTACTGGTGATCATACTCTGCTTTAGCAAATGAATAATTTGACTGAGTGTCCTAAGCAGTGTTCTCCTGCCACAGTTTTTTTGCTGGAAATCTAGGCAAGAGGGGGGAAGTGTTGGGATTTTGCCCATTTTCTCAGCTGACTAGATTACAAGGAATTGTTTGGGGATATTTTTAATGTGAGGTGAATTAAAAATCGGTTGACCTGATTTTGGGGTAACTATGTTTGAGGGTTTTTAAGATATTCTCCTGGTCAGATCCATTGTGGATCAATCTGGATGAATGCTTAAGATCTTGTCGGGCAGAGTTGCTGACGTAATAGGGGCATCTGATAGTTGATTAACTATCAGTTGTACCAATTGGGATTATTCAGGATTCATCACTAACTAATTGGGAATGTAAGGAGTAAGTTGCAAGGCGAGTGATGCCGTTTACAACTAGTGAATTGATCAGTTGGTTTGTGACTGCCTTAATGGGTAACAAGTCCCATTACCTAGGCAGGTCGCTTGCCAAATATGGTTGGTTTGCTTGGATCGAGAGGAAAACGTTAGGGACACATTTTCTGACTCTTTCTGTTTTAGGTCACAAGGATGCCCAATAATGGAATCCTAGCCAGGATGGAGAAGACCATCACTGCTAAGTTGAGGATGGGTGATTCAACAGCAATGGCTGAAGTTTCATTGAAGAGGTGTCAACTGAGGGTTGGGTGCCAGAATCCCACACTATAAATTCCCTAGAATTTACTAATAATAAAAACAGTTTTACAAAAACAGTATTTACCAGAACGATAAAGTAGTACAGAGTATACAGTAGATAAACTAGCTTAGTAAACTTTATCAGCATTCATTTGTTCTATTCTTTCTCAGGGTTATTATTGCTGTGTGCAATAATTGGGAGACTCTTTAAGGAAAAGAGTAAGGATCTGAGCGGAGATCCAGAGAAGAAGTGGAATCAAATCAGGGATTGCTGCCCAGTGTGTGTTAAACCAGAGAAACCATAAATGGGAATCTAAGAGAAGATCAGTTTAGATGGTATGTGGGAACAAATCCCTATTCCAAGAAATCACAAGTACTTTGAGCGGAAATACTGGCTGAGCATAGGGCCAAAATCTAGGACTTCCATTCAACTACGGATAATAGCCGTCATACTATTATCAGTCAATCATATCAAATACTATACAACGTGGAAGAATTGCACACAAACCCAAACCTGTGCAAGTAATAAGTTTATAGGGGTTATTGGCCAAAAGTAATCAAAACCCATAAATTTTTACAGGTATCCTACTGAATAAAGGGGAGAGCCTAATGGAGTTTGCAAGCCATTTCTGCACCCAAGAACAACCCTTGGTTACCACAAATCGTATTACCAGGGACAACACCATTACTTCCGTCATCTCTACGTTGGGATCCTATCCTGAGGTTCAAATACATATGATTGGCTAAAAAAATGGTTTTAAATGCATTTAAGAAATTAAGGAAGTGCTCAATGAGATCCCTGCGACAAAAATACATCCTAAGGCTACCTCTTCAGCCACCTCCAACCATCCATAGGTCCATGTGGTCAAAATCCAAAAAATTCTTGACCCCATGCACCTACTGCAATAGCTTCTGGCACAGCGCTAAGACATGCTTGAAATGACTTGCTGAGGTGGCTGAAAAGGGCTGTCAGCATGAAGGATGAGGCTTCATGCTAACATCCCTATCACGCCTTAAGAATCATCCATGACCTCTAATAAACCTGGAGCTATTGTAAATCAAGAAGAAGTTTCAATACAAACTGATAATAAAAAAATGATGCTGCTTGCTCTTCTCACAATGGCTCCTCATGTTTCTCACGCTTCCTCCACAGTCTGAAAGGTATGTTACCCACGTCACTATTTGAGTTATAAGATTCTGTTTCTTGCCATAGTTGATAGTTTCCCTCTAAATGTTATATTATTCAAATCATTGACGCATATAAAGAACGCTTAGACTTGCCAAATTATATGGAGTATGGAACGGCTGGTCCACAATGTATCCAATATATAGGGGCCTATTCTTCCTTATCTATCCAATTAGGAAGCTCTCTATAAATACCCCTAGCGTCACGCTGGATAACCAGAGCTATGAACTTCTTCTTGGAACTCAGTTTCCCCAAGCCTACTCCATGGTGGTACAATATGTTGATGGATTTATATCCCTACTGGGACATCACTTTCCCTAATCTTTGAAACTTCCCGTGACTCCAAGGCGTAGGTCAAGGCCAGGGATTGCCTAATAGAGAGCAAGAGCAACCCGACTAGCTTGAATAACATGTAAGAGGCTCTCAGGTCAAACTGCCCCACCTTCTATTGATGGACAAGAAGGCATGCCGATCTACTTATCTAGGGTGATCACTATTACTCTGAAGTCCCAAATTATTTCTAATACCCATATCCATGTTAGAATCCCCTCTGGATACCTGCTGGGAATCCAAGGCCTAGATAACTTATTTACCAAGAAAGTTATAAGCTGACTGGGAATTCTAGATCCAGCTTAAGTCAGGTCTATATCAGTGTTGTTGACTAACATTACCAAAAACCCTAAGGTAGTAGGCCTAAACCGTCCTGTCACCAATGTCCGCCTCATACTTAGAGGCTGTTAATGAAGTCCACAATTTGGGGGACTAAGATATTTTGGTTTGGAGGCGCCCTCATCAGTGGCTCTAGTTGACACTTTTATCATAAAGGATCTTACTTGAGAAAAACAACTTCACGTTCAAGAATTACTAAAGTAGTCTTAATACTTATGCTAGCCTTACCTATGACTTTGTAAATATAAGTGAGGTTATACCTCATAGGGAGACTTTTGACGCTCCCCATTTACAATCCAGATCTTACCAAAAAAGTAAGGTTTAGGAGGCCCAGATGGCGTTGGAACTTAAAAAACTAGTCAAAGCTGGAATATTGGTGTTTTAATGCAGCCCTTAGGCTCTCCTCCCCTACTGGTTCAGAAGAAGGATGGCAGCCATCATGTGCTGATGGACTAGTGACAGCTCAACTTCATTACCAACAAGGAAAGTTATTCCCTGCTCTGAATCAATGGCTCTCTGACAGCTCACTGGGTCACAGTACTTCTCCACAATGGACCTTTCCAGTGGATATTGGAAAGTGGAGCTCGTCCTTAAAGATTTAGCCAAGTGTGCACTCATAACCTGTAAAGGGCTAATCAAACCCAAGAGGATGCCCCAGGGCCTCTGTAACGCGCCAGCCACTTCCTAACGCGCCATGGATGGGATCCTTGGGGACTTAAAGTTATCGTGTGTCCTAGTATACCTTGATTTAATCACTATCTTCTCACGAACTTCAATGGACAAGTAAAGAATCTTTAGGGAAGTTTTCAAACGGCCTTGGAAGGCTTTGCTAAAGCTCAAACCTTTGAAGTGCTCCTTCCAACAGGAAATGGAGTTCCTTGGACATAAGGTGTTAAAAGATGGCATCTAATCCATACCAGCCAAAGTTGATGCCATAGAAAATTTGTTGCTCCCACAGAGCCTGAGGGATATTCAGGTATTTCTTTGCCATAATTTGTTATAATCATCAGTTTATCATCACTTTGCAGACTTAGCCGAGCTTCTTTCTTAATCCTGCAGAAGAACGTGCCTTTTGAGTGGAGGCTAGAACAATAACAGGCTTTAAATGAAATGGGGACCGCTCTTTATAATAAACCCAATTTAGTCCATCCACGTTTTGATCAAGATTTCTTGTTATTAAAGGACACAAGCAATGTCGCTATCAGGACTATCATAGCCCATCATGACAAAAACTAAGTTGATCACCAAGTCCTATTCAAACATGAACTTGATTAAAGCCAAACGGAACTATAGAATTACCAAGATGGAATGCCTGGCTGTCCTATTAGCGATCAAAATTTTTGGGCATATCTCTATGGCACCCACTTTACCATTGTCTCTGATATTCCTCTCTCTAGTGCTCCAGCAGATGAAGGACTCAGATGGCAGCTTATCCAGATGATTCTTAAAACTGTAGAGCTATGATTTCACTATTGTTCATCATGTGGGAGCAATTCACTAGAAAGCCAATAACCTCTCTAGGATGCTGGTACTGGCTGCCTTAACCCCCAAGGTTGACCGACTGTATGATCAATTGGATAACCAGAAAGTTGGGAGTTGAAAACTCCTGAGATCTTAGCTGAGCTCCAAAAGAAGACACAATATATTCAGATCAAGGACGGTCTGCTATACAAGAGGGTCAATAAGAAATGGATCCCTATCATCTGCCCTTCTTCCCAAACCAACATTATCCTAGAGGTTCATATGACTGTATACAAGTGGCAGTTAAGTAGACTCACAAGTGATTAAAAGAACTATGTTACTGTAACCAAATGAAAAAACCATTCATGAGGTCCTGAAGACTTGTATGACTTGCAAATATCAAGATCAGGCTAGTACTAGATACTAACACTCAGTCAGTGCCCTGACGGGACCTTATAATGGCGTTAGAATTGATGTAATAGGCCATCTTCAAACTAGGATGCACAGCCATAAGTATATTCTTAAAGCCATAGTTCATCTAACCAGATTTGTTGAAGCACGTTTTGGTCTTTGCTGCGATTGCAAAATTCACAGTTATTTTGCTTATTCAATTTATTCTCATCCAGAATGGATTCTCACAAACTTTACTTTTGTTCAACCGGCTACATTTCACCTCGCAGTTAGTCCAAGAACTTACTTAGCTCTTTGGCACTTTTCAAAACTTTCTCCACCCATTACAACCCATCAACCAATGAGGTGTTGGAAAGCGCTCATGGAACCCTTGTCTCTATTCACAGAAGATGGGCAGCTACGACCCAGGTTGCTGGGATCACCATTTACCCTGAGCTTTGCTTGCCTATAAAATAAGCTTCCACCAAGTCATTAAGTTGCCCCCTTTGAAGCTCTATATGAAAGTTCCCCCAGCTCCCAAGTAGCGTTCAGCCATTGCTTGAGACATTCGCTCCTGAGAACAATATGATTTAACCATTAGGGCCTTAGCCAATGAAATTGCCTGGCTTCAAGCCCTAGCCTTGCAAGTCATCATAACTACCACATGAAGGGAGACATCCAAATTTAGCTTTGGTTGACTTTCATCACCCAATTTTCAAATTAGATGACCTCGCTCTCTTATTACCATCAACCTGGAGGGAACATAATAAGCTCAAAAGTATTTTGGTATGGACCTTATAAGGTCATTCATTAGGTGAAATCCAATTACTCCATTGCCAAAGTCAATAAGGGGACAGTGGTGAATCGAGTGTATGGCATGTTCCTCAATCCCTATGCCCCCTCAAACAGGATTCTGAAGGGGCGTTGTTAATATTTTGTTGGTGAGCAAGCTGAAATCCTTTTTCTAAATTGAGCCTCATTAGATCAACTCTTGAACTACTGCAAATGGAACCTTACCCTGAAGGCGCTGAAACCTTATTTGATCAGGAAGCATCATGTATATGAGAATCAATGGAAACACCTTCAGGAATACTATCAACGCTCCCAAATCATGAAAGGTGTGGCACCCACCACTGCAGTCATGAGGACAATGCAGTATAATGAGAGTGCCAACCAGGCAGTTGATTTGAAAGCAATGAAAGATCCTGAGCCTACTTGGCTATGTAGGTCTCTGAGCCATTTTTGATTTCTGAGGATTGCTAGCTTAATAATTATAATTATGCATGCTTAATTGAGATAAGTTTGGATGAATAATCCTCAGTTTTGCCAGTGGCTTATGGTAATTCACCGTTTGGAAACTTACTAGTCATATTCAAATAGCCCTGACTCTTCTGGTTGATTTCAGGCTTATTTTTCCCAATGTAGTCAGGAACTTCTTCCAAGGCAGGTTTCAATACAAGCTGTGGATTTGGCACTTCCAGCTTGTTGACACTTCTCCAAAGTTAGGATTCAGATAAAGACCAATAAAGATATAAAAAATATATCTTATATTATATGGTACATATTTGATGATTATTCATTAGGTCAGGCGCCAGTATTTATACTTTTAGGGAATCTCCTGCCAAATTTGAGCTAGCAAGTTCAACAAATTATTTTCAACCTTAGTTCAGCCCTTGAACTGATATGACTATGACCTATTACTAGGTTTATTGGTGGCAAAATACTCTTACAATTGGGAGTATTTCAGGGGGAAAAAATAACAATAAGAACATGGAAAGTTGTCCTAGGATCCTCTTGATTTAAGTTTTGTCATACTGCTGACAAAATACATCAACTTTGTAATTTTGACATTGGTTGGTGTAAATGATGCACCCCTAATTGGGACGTTGGCAGGCCTCTCTAAATAGCACTAAGTACTCCCATTTGGGTGGTCCATGGGAAAGTGATATTGGGTTGATTACAAGGTTCAACATACGAATTTCACCCTAGGGCGGGAATTTATTACATTATTTTTCATCTATTTGTCCATGGGACTTTTATAAGTTATCTTTGAATTGGTCCCAAAAAATTTCTTTTACTGGATGTTTGATATTGTTCCCAATAATGGGACCAATTGCTGAGATTTGATGCAGCAATTATCTACCATAATGTGCTAGTTGATTTGACTTGAGCTTTTGATTAAAGTTATTGATTGAATTGATGTTGGAATAATTGGCCCAAGATGTGTAGTTCAGTAGGCTTAAGGTGAGTACTAAAGTATTGGCTTGAGCATTGGGAGGATAATTGCCTGATCTATTAGTTGTCAAAGGGTTTATTTTTGGGTCAACCACCAAATCCAACAGGCACCATGTTACCACACGCACTATAAATATTGACGCGTTCTAACTCAAGTAAGCAGTCTAAATTTGACCCATATTTTTTTTGAACTCTCAAGTAATTTTCAGTTTTAAGATAATTTTTGAACTTTGGTGACATTCAAGAGATCTGTTATAATAAGAAATATGTAACATGTTGCTGGATCTAATTTATATAAGATAGATAATAAATTTTTTAATGATATATTCACTTTGAATATGCTGGAATATTAGAAAACATTCTAATAATTAATCAGGAAAATTTAAATAATACAAATGGGATAAAGAAACCACCTCATCCAAATTGATATTTTGGGTAATTTGGAAGGACAAGACTAGAACAGTAATTAACTTGATGTGACAATAATAAGCGCCACTGTTCTATGCTTTTCTTTCCTGTAACAAGAACATCATTTACTGAGATTCAATTCAAGCAGAAGTTTTTAATGATCACACAGGTGAGATGAGCAAATTCAACAAAACCCAACTAAACTGGGTGAAAGCCATATCAGGCAATGGCCAAAATGGTGCACCCAAGGGCAAAAAACGCCCTGGAGGGGGATTGGGAGCCAACGCCACCAAAAAGCTCTAAACCCAAACACTGCCCGGGTTTGTGGAAAAAACCACATAACAGAACCAATATATGAAAATACAGTATGCACAGCCCCTATCAAAAGTGGAACATGGGCTCCGACTTTTCTTAGGGGTAGAGTCCCCAACTCTGTGGGGAGAAGGTAGGTGAGGCACAGGCCTCCCTCATTCCCCATGCGGTATACATTACCATCCACACCATCCACCATGGCTGGATTGATATGGGTTTCAAAACCAAGGAAGACGCAGATACTGCAGCAAAAGCCTGTGTTGAAATTGCCCTCCCCAAGGGCAAATGAATTTTGCACACCGCGTGCACCAGATGGAACAAAGCAAATACTTTGTTCATCTCATTTGACTCGTCCCCACCAACTTCCCCTGAAGACTAATGGATGAAGAACTCTAAATCAGCCTTCAGAGCTACAGAAAAATCAAACAACTAGAATTTCAGAGATTCCACTTGATGCTGAACCTGTGCACAGGAAAGGCAATCACCATGATCAACCCAGTCCCCAATGTGGCGCAGACCTAAACAAAAAACCACGCACCGTGGTGTTTCACCTCCCAGATGTGGGAGTGTCAAAACCTTTCTGTGTCAAACTGGAACGTGAACCGCCCATCTGCAACCATTGCACCACACTGGGGCATAAGGAACACTCATGCCCTGTCAAGGAGTGCATCTTGGCCCTGGACTTTTGTGATGACGCTATGGACAAATATGAAGAGACCTTTGGAAAAATGGTTGACGCCAACCACGCTTTCCTCTATTAAGAGGATGGGCACTACGTCCTCATAGACCCAGCATCACCCAAATTATGCAAACAGGTGCAGAAGGCCTGCAAGTGGGAAGCGGCCAAGGCCACATCACTCGTGACCTCCTCCTTCAACCTGGACTAAATACAGATGGACAGAGAGGAAATTGGCCAAACCAGCCAATCAAAACAGAATTCCCAAGCCGAGGGAGCAATGGAGGATATTAACTGAGCCAAACAGTCAGATTAGACAACCCATGCAGAAAATTTTCTTAACAAGCTAGCAGAATCACCACATCATTCAATCAATTAAGTTTAATGAGACAATTTAACTTCACTATGGACTAGACAACAGGGCCCAGAACTTCAAAATCAAACCCTGAAATATCAGAAACCAATCAGCGCACCAATATGAGCAAAAAATCATGTGTGGAAAAGCTTAATACAATTCCCAAATCCAAAGAAACCTGCACATAATCATCATAAGGTAAGAAGCCAGAAAACGTTTAGAGTGGACTGGCCCAATCACACGGAGCAAGTCCAAGGCAATGAGTGGGGGACTAGGGCCAGAAGGCTCAACCAACCGCTCCTGAGGCGCCGCGGGCACCTCAGTGTCAATAGGGTTGCTAAACATTGCAGGAGCTAGGGCTCAAGCGTCCCAAGCCAAAAAGCTGGACTTCCTGCGCAAACCCCCTGTAGACATCTTGGCCATACAAGAAGCCCACTGTCTACAGGGAGAAGATGGATCCTGATCTGCCAGGGTCTCACCTTCCCAGTCAATAAGGACATCTCACTGTGGGGTGGTCATCCATGATAACAAAAAAACATTAAAATTGTCAAATCCTCCTCGCATCTGCACAGCCACATCCTAACCACAACAATTGCAAGCCAAGAGTCTCACAATCTTGATAGCCTGTTTCTATGCACCATGCACTGCTTCCAAGAGGAAACAATTCCTCAAATCCATCCTGATGCTAAAACTCCCACCAGATACCATTCTTCTGGGCGATTTTAACTGCTGGGACAACTCCACCACGAACCAATGGCCCAACCCCAGGGGATACCCATCAGGACACGTCGAGTTCCATGCAATGAAGGCAACCCTTGGCCTGTATGACACCCTCCCCCCAGGTCTCCACTCCTCCCCCACATGACCCACCCCAGCATATGTGAGTGAATGCTCATCTTGATGAGCTGCATCGACCACATCCTCACATTAGTATCCTAGCACTTGTTTGTTACTAACTTCGCTACTAAAAAAATCAATTTCTCTGACCACCATCTAGTTTTGGTGCAACTCACACCAACCAGGACTCAAATGCAGATGTCGCCCTTGAGAAAGCTATACCGGAGAATATAAAACTACCCAAAATTTGTGACTGGGTTGAGCACGAAGCTTTGAACCCAAAATTTGCAACCCTATTCACATTGGATCCTATCAAAACTTGGGAAAGATTCAAATCCAAACTAATAAACAAAACTCACCATCTCACATTGCGCAAATACACCACAGATACCGCACCAATCAGGCGCACCCTGGTGGAATTAGACCAATTAGAACTTATAACCCCGACGTCTGGTTACAGCCCCAACTGAGGCGAAAATGGACGGAAATTTCCACCCGCTTAAACGCCCTCATCCATGAAAACCAACACAGAGCTAAAGTATCGTGGAAAGGTAAGCATACAAAAGAAGGAAAAACCTGTTTGGCGTTTTTCTTCCACCAATACCACTCCTGAGGCAATCTTCCCCAGTGTGCACAGGTCCACAAAGCCAACGGAACTGTGGCAGCTGACCCAATGGAGGTCAAGGTGGAAATACACAGCTATTACACTGAAATCTACCGTGACACCTCATCTGACCCCCAAAAATAAAAAAAATTACACACTGCCGGAGTACAGAGTGCACCACTGGACCATAGTTTCCTAAACCTAATTATAATAAAATTGGCGTTTCCGTTGAGATACGCCATAAACAAAATTGCGCAGGGTTTGACCCACTGAGTAATAGGACCAACAATATGAGGATCGTTGCCCTTGTAACAACAGAAATAAACTTTTTATTAATAATATGGAGAAATTGCCCCACTATACTTCTTTATTTATTATAATAAACACAGCTGATTCTCTCTGTGTCGCCCACTCTAAAACTAATAACAACCTACCCTCCCTCAATCATCTCATCCCGCTTGTATCATAGCAACTTCAGATGGTATCACTTTCATGGCTTAGTAATTCACTTTGCCATATCTCATTGGTTCCGCCAACTCTTCATTCATTTTTTGTTAGTTCACAATCACCCAATTTGGCCAATTTCCTAGCAACCGAATAACATCTCATTTCAAAGCACGCTCAAATTAATCATACTCAACCCAACTCGGCGGATTTCATCCATTCTACAATATTGACTTAGGGCTTATTGTCCAGTCATATTGTAATCACAACATTTCCCCCTCCTTGACCGGATGATAAGGCTCATATTGCTTATATGCCCAAAGAAACTTTGCGTGCACTCAGTTGATGATCTGACCGCTGCGGAGTCCTTAATAGTATACACATCCATACCAGTCTTCTCAATAACTTTGAATGGCCCAATCCAATTACTGGCCAACTTGTGCTTCTATGCGAACCCATGTTGATCAGGGAATAGTACCATGTCTCCATCTTTGAATTGTGCTAAGCCACTTCGCCATACCTGATCAGAAGCCTGGGTTTTGATTTTCTTGGCTAAGCTGAACGAATACACTTCTGTTTGTAATTTAATCAGCATATTTGTTAGGGTGGTCAAATAGCGTTGCAGATCCATTCCGCCAGTGTTCTCTACACAAGCATATAGGAGTGCAGGCAAAGCGGGGTGCCATCCATAAGCAATTAAATTGGGCTTTTTCCTGTGGCAGAATGGTAGATAATGTTGAAGCAAACACCGCGGTGGAAAGGAGGGTACTCTAATTGGAGGGCTTATCAGCAACCAACTTTTGGAGAATGTTCACCAGGGTCCCATTGACCTGTTCAACCATTCCGTTGGACTTGGAGTGATATGGAGTTGTTAGAATCCTGCAGATGGCCATCATTTCGTTGAGTTTGGGAATTATGTGAGAGGTAAAATTAGTGCCATTGTCAGTAAGGATAAACTGTGGGCAGCCGTGACGCTGAATAATGCATTCCATTACAAACTTAGCCACAGTAACCACGCCCAGATACCAAATGGCGCTTGCCTCAACCCACCTGGTCAAGTGGTCAATTTCCACCAGGATGTACTTGGATTGGTTAGCTCCCATTGGCAGAGGGCTGACGACATCAATGGAAACTGTATGCCAAGCAAAGTACGGCTTTACTAAATGATATGAGATCTTCCAGTGAAACGGCTTTTCCACTTGGCACTGGTGACAGGAGGAGATAGTATCAAGCACATCAAAGCTCATGCTTTACCAGTAATACTGAGGTCATAATAATTCCAACATCTTGCGCACACCACCATGCCCAAATGCCCTATGTGCGCTAATGATAATGTTAGGCCACATTAAGGGTCGCAGGAATTTAACCATGAAATCACCAATCCGCTTGTACAACTCTCCATTCCACTGGAAAGTATTGGCTCGCATTTCATTCAACGCCTTGATGACTTGGGCTGGCTCATCATCATATTTTCCGCTAAGCATTTTGTCATACATGATATTTCTCAGATCTGCCATAACAGCAATAGTGGGTAGCCTTGACAAGCAATCAGCATTCTGGTGCTTTGCTCCTGGTCAGTGAACTATCTCAAAATTGTAAGCCTGAAGTTATAGGGCCCATCATGCTAGCTGACTCTCAGGCTCCTTAAGGTTCTGCAGCCAGCGTAACGAGGCATGATCCATCACAACTTAAATTTCACACCATTCAAATATACTTGAAATTGCTTGTAGCATAAATTACTGCTAAGCACTATCGCTCAATCACAGTATAATTTCGTTCATTCTATTCAGACTTTGACTGCAATATGTCACTGAGTGCTCCTCCCCTCATCATCTTTTTGAGACAGAAATGCCCCCACAGCGGAAAGAGAAGCATCCATCTGTACAATAAACTCCTTTTTGAAATTTGGGTAATGTAGCACTGGCGCCTCAATCAAGCTGTTCAAAGAGTATCAATGGAGCATTGACAGTGATCTGTCCATTCAAACGTGGCATCATTTTCTAATAAAAAACAGCGGACCTCCAATACAAGTAAAGTTAGGTATGAAACGACAATAGTAGCCAACCATCCCTAAAAATACTTGTATATCTCATTTACTGTCTGAAGTAGTCATCTTCTGAATGGCATCCACCTTAGCCGGTTGGGGCCTCAGCCCTGTTGCATCAACTACAAACCCAAGTTACTCTAGCTGATCCTTGAAAAAGTGGCATTTCCAGGGCTTGATTTTTGATGTTGGCCTCAGCCAACCAGCGGAATACCTCTTCCAAATGGCTAAGGTGCTCAGAAAATGTGCGGGAGAAAACGTTGATGTCGTCAAGGTATAAAAGAAAGCATGACAGCTTCAAGTTGCCAAGGATAGTGTCCATTGTCCTTTGAAAAGTAGCTGGGGCATTACACAGCCCTTGGGGCATATGTGTCAGTTGAAAAAGTCCTTTTGACATGATAATGGCGCATTTTTCTTGTTCCGCCGTAGGTAACTAAATTTGCCAATAGCCAGATATTAAATCCATTGCAGAGAAGTAACGAGGTCCCCTAACTGGTCTAACGTATCATCAATTCGTGGCAAAGGGTATGAGTCCTTTTTTGTAATGCTGTTGAGCTTGCGGTAGTTGATTACTACCCAGTTAGTACCATCCTTCTTTTTGACAATTAGGACAGGGGAAGCCCATGGGTTCTTCAATATTTTGAGAAGTCCTTGCTCCAACAGTTTATCATTTCTCTAAACAACTTATGCAGCACTAGATTGGCGGATTGGCCGAGATCTGATGGGGGGATGATCCTCAGTGTCCACTCTTTGGATCACTTCTTGGGCGCACCCCAAATCATTATCATTGACAGCAAAGATCTCTTTTATTTTTGAAATAAGGCTTCTCCTTGATCCTTCTGATCTTCTGATAACCCCATTAAACTTTCACGTGGTACCACTGCCCTCACGCTGGGCTGTGTTTTGATGGGCAGACCAAATTCATCCAGTGAGCCAAGCTCATGAAGCCCATGGACCTCCTCGACTGGAATGAAATGGAGGAATGCAACTACTTAATCTCAGAGGATTTACATTGGTTTATCCTGTAGATTCGCTACCAAGACCTTGATCTCCCCATGCCCCAGAAGTATAATGCCAGGGGCCATGTGGGGGTTGAGTCGTGATTGTTGATAGGGCCCAATGACCTCCTTATATGGCCCAGCAGACACTTCCACCGCTAACTCGGTGATTATGTTTTGATTAGTGTCCAGAGGGAATAGATATAGGGCCAGCGGCTCTAAGCGGTAGCCCTTGAAAATCATAAATTTGGTGATGAAGGGCTCGAGTCTTGCTCTTTAGTCAGTGATAGTGAACTGCAACCACTCCATCACTATATGCAAGGTTAATGTGACTCATGTGTACCAAATCCTTTGGCATTCCGTTTGAAGTGAAGTAGATTGGGATCCGCTGCCCCATAATTTCAGATGTCTCTGCTGTCATATCAGCAACAGCCCAAAGTGGTGCATAAAAGTGGTTCCAATTGACAGGTCGTAGTTATTGTTTGGTAACACTATATCTGGGACTACAATGACAATTGACCCAAACTGTAAGGGTAGCGCGCTGTACGCTCCTTCAGAAACTGTGCTTTCTGCTCCTGAAGTCCCATACACCATATGATGCTCCACGTCAGGCTTTAATGCCAACTTTGACACCAACTTTGTGGATACTATGTTGATTGGGGCACCTGTATCAATTATTGCACAAACTCGAGTTTTTGCTATTACAATATCACAATAAGTACACTCGGAGTAAGATGCATCTGATTGTTTTAAGACATGGACATTTATTGAGTCTTTTTTTCCAAGGAAGCTCATAATGCCCTTCCCCACTTTAGGGTATGCTTTAACAATAGCGTCCACAGGGAGGGCCACGCTTACCCCTTTCAAAAAAAGCGCATCAGCTAATGGATCTGGTTCATTGGTAGAAAGGTGATTAAACATTTGACAAGCATAAGGCTTTGGCTGTTCCTGAGAGTTTGCTTCCTCCATGTCTGTGAGATGCGTTCATGTCAGCACATTCACCCCTCCAACTAGTTGGTGATATAAGAAAGCGTCATCATACTGAGGAACTTCCACCCTTGTACGGTAATAGGTTTAGGTTGGACGTTTTAAGTCAGAATAGCAGAGGTAGAGAGTCCCATCTCTACTCCGCTCTGACTTTTCCCTGGTGGTACTGCTCCTGCGGTAAGTACTGGGCCTGACGTTTGCAACAACTTCTAGTCAGGTGCCCCAAACCACACAAAGAACAATTAATCCCATAAGACCTACAACCTTTATTATTGTAAAAGGAGCCACTCCAAAGGGTGGGCTGGAATTGAACAGTGTAACCCGGCTCCTCCCAATAGGTGAGCTGCTGTTGGCAATTGGATTGGAAGTGAGGCGTATATCAATGATAAGGCCAGGCGATTCCAAACAGACGCTGCACAGGGAGGGATAATGCCTCCAGATAAGAAATTCCAGCAGTGGAGATGCTAGGGTTCCGCTCTATATTGGGTGGCAGGAAGGTAGCGGATAGACAGCGTAGAATTTGGACAAATTTAAGCAAGGGTACGTCAACCTCTAGATATGGAGCCAAGGCATTAGAAGCTCATGATATGGTTTCACAGCAGAGGTCAACGCTATGCATATATCACATTCAATTAGATATCCTGCCCTAATTAACACATAAGCTTCAGCTGAGAATCAATCAGCAAATGCAGTGAAAGTCTCATTAAGTTGAAACCCAATGGTTAAAAGCTCAATTTTTTGCTGCAACATTTTTGCGGATCCACTGAACAACTGCAGCACTGTCTTCTTAACTTCCTGGTATAAAATGGAACTAGTTGAGATGTAACAAACGATTTGATCAGCACTCCCAACATCCAAAGAGGAGATCAATAGTTTCGCCCTCTTTCAATTTGAAGTATCTTCAGTTGCAAACTCAAATTGGCAAAAAAACCCATGAATATTTCCTTCGCGATCAAATAGTGGCAACTTATCACTGTAAACCTTCTGAAGCAACTCATCTTGCCTTTCGAGCACAGATCTAACATGAGTCTCATCCTCTCATATGCAACAGGCCCAGCTTTTTGTGCAGATTCCTTATTAAAAAAACCTGGATGTGACATAGCCGGCAGCTGAGTTTTCATGGTATTATTATTGGTCAATGAGCCCCCTGTAGTGAGCACCACTGTTCTAAAATTGGCGTTTCCATTGAGATACGCCGTAAACAAAATTACACAGGGTTCAGCCCACTGAGCAATAGGACCACAGATATGAGGATTGTTGCCCTTTTAACAAAAGAAATAAATTTTTTATTAATAATATGGAGCACTTGCCCTCACTATACTTCTTTATTTATTATAATAAACACAGCTGATTCTTGCTGTATCGCTCACTCTAAAACTATTAACAAACTACCCTCCTTCAATCATCTCATCCCGCTTGTATCATAGCAACTTTGGATAGATCACTTTCATGGCTTAGTAATTCACTTAGCCATATCTTATAAATTCCACAAATTCTTTATTCGTTCATTTGTTAATTCACAATCACCCAATTTGGCCAATTTTCTAGCAACCCAATATCATCTCATTTAAAAGCATGCTCAAATTAATCATACTCAACCCAACTTGTTTGATTTCATCCATTCTACTATATTGACTTAGGGCTTATCATCCAGTCATATCGGAATTTCAACACTGATAATGCAGGAGGATCTCTGGAATAGAGTCCGCGGTGCACCGTGTAGGAAATGCCCAGGCCCTGATGGGATACCCTACAAATTTTGTAAAACATACTTTAAACAAATCGCCCCCTCCTCCTAGCATCTATGAACCAGTGCCTGCTGGAGACTCGTCTCCTGCCTGGAGGCCAGGGCTCCTATGTCATTACCTTGCTTAAAAAGGGCGACAGACTGGACATGGCCAACTGGTACCCGATAGCACTCTCAGGCACTGACACAGAACAACTTACAAAAATTCTAGATACCAGACAAGGCGCACTAACCTCTAAAGCCCTATTAGTCAACTTATTTGGTTAACACCAGGGCGCTCCATCTGGTCTAACATACACAACCATCGCCAATGTATGCCAATCCAAAGCAACTGGAGCCCTGGTTTTCCTTGACTAGGAGAAGGCATACAACCACGTTAGCTTGCCATACTTAAAAGAGTGCCTAAACGCCTTCAACCTCCCACCCAGGTTCATTAACTGGGCGATGCTCCTCACAGAATCCGCCTCTATGGCTGTATGTGGCCCTGGCTTCCTAACTGACAGGGTTACCCCACGCATAGGTCTCAAGCAAGAGGACCCCCTCAGCCCACTTCTCTACAACTTCAGCTTTGATCCACTCCTCTGCACTGCTGACTCAAGCCTCATGGGCATAACTGCACAAGGATAGCCCCCAGTCAAGATACTAGCCTTTGCAGATAACTGCATGACAGGTATAACTAACAGCAGTGACACCTGACAGTTGGAACGCACCCTAGAGGAATACTTCATTGTGAGTAATGCATTGCTTAATAGATGGAAAACTGAAATAATCCTCCTTGGCAAATACATCAATAACTGGGCCACATCCCCCAATACACAAAACCAGGACAAAAATGCCCACTCATCCTACCCTTTGCATTACCCCCACACCACTCCCTGTCCGCCACCTTAAGATATGGCTGGAGACAGGGGTATGCAAATGAGATGATTGAGAATAATCTATTACATTGGGTATCCAACCAAATTGCTTCATCTCAAGGGAAGATCCCCAGGCTAACGGGGCAAGTGGCAGTTGCCAGCTCACTCATCCTCCCGATGCTGTTGTTTCCCAAACATGCATTCCCCTTTTCGCCCACCTTCATGGCATCAATCCATGTGCTCATCCAGGGCTGGCTGTGGCCTGGATCCCGCCCATCCATAGCGGTGGAAAAACTATTTGGACCATGCTCCAGCGGAGGCATGGGCTTGATAGACTTCAAGAGCCACGCCAGCTGCATCCTGGGCACCTAGATAGAGAAAGTGCTAACCCCAGACCTCCTGCAACAGCACTGGTCAAGGGCAGCGAGAGCCAACTTTGCGCAGGCACTCAAAATACCTAACCCACACAACCCATCCAGCTTACTAACGTACCTTGCTAACTGCCCCAATGCAACCGGCCTGTTCAGAACCCTCCCTCACTTTAATCGCCTCCTCCAAGCCATCCGCTGCATGGGATGGACCGTCGCTACCACTGGCACTGTGCATGGAAGGGGACGAACCAGATCCCACTTCATGATAAGAAAGCCAGAAGACCACCTCCACAAAGACATACTTGCTACGACCCCAACCATCGCCAGAATTGTTTACTAGACACTTTGGATATCCCCTATGACCTAGCCACACAGAAGGCAATATGGAGGATGACACATCATCCACTCCTCCAGCCGAGGGTCTGGCCAACGCCTGGCGCTGCTTGAGAAGGACCTATAAAATGGTGGACCTCACTCACTCCCTCCATGAAACCTGAACAGTATGTGGAGGAGAGGGTTTCCTACACCACCGCTTAGAAACCTGCCCCCATCCAGAGCCAGTGGCGAGAAGTTGCGCGCCTGCTTAAGATCCAAGATGGCCATAAATTCTCTATCTCAGGGAGCCTCTTCGTGCTCCAGCTTGTGTCACCACTCCCATCCACCCTCCGCTCCCTATTGATACCCATCGCAATGTGGACAATCCACACCATTGCCTTTGATGCGTTCAAGGGCACGGTCCCTACCATCCATGGGGTTATCAATAGGTTCCACGTCCACTTACTGGAGCACTTCCAATCCTGGCTCTATGGGTATATGAAGCCAAGGCAGCAGAGACTCATAAAGTCATGGGTTCCACTCTGATTCCTCCACACGGACCCCTTCCTCCACACCTGCTCCATAGCATGGGCAACCCCCTTGGAGTAACACACCAATCCCCCCATACCTGGCGGTTCCAGCTGGCAACAGGGGTAACCTGTGTACCCCGGGGTGCCCAATCCTCTATAATCATTGGTATCCTTCACTCCCTCCTCATTTCTACACATACATCGGTACTGCCCATCCCCTGGTAAACTTGCCTCATTTAAAAAAATAACAAGCGCCACTTATTGAGAATTATATACTGGCGTTTCACTACAAATTGATTGATGCTGGGATCACCCATCTAATTAGTGAGTGTCAGATTCTGGTGGTTGATTCATAAGTAGACACCTCAACAACCATCAGATCTGGTCAAATATCCTTACAATGTTCAAGCTAATACCCTAATTTTCACCTCAATATCTTTTGCAACTATATGGCTCAGGCCAAACATCTCAACTTCAATTGATTCAAGGACAATATCAAAGATGCTCAGGCCAAATATGGACACACATTATGGCTGATTTTTTTTAGTACTAGATGGATTATGGCTGATTTTCATTGCATCAAATTTTGGCAATTGGTCTCAATTAATTGGAACAATATCAAACATTCAGTAAAAGAATTCGTTTGGGACCAAACCCAAAGATAATGTCCAAAAATCTCATAAACAAAGAGATGCATAATAATGTAATAAATTCCCACCCTAGGGCGAAATTTGTGTGTTGATCCGCATAATTGGCACAATAGCACCTGCACATAGACCGCCCAAAAGGGTTTATAGTTCTATTGAAGAGGCCTACCATGTCTTGATTAGGGTATGTCATCTAATTCAATCAATGCAAAAATTTCACAGAAGGTGTATTTAATCAGCAGTATGATAAAACTCAAATCAAGAAGATCCTATGATAATTTTGCATGTTTTTATTGTAATTTAGTTATGAAATCAACCCAATTTTGAGAGTATTTTGCCACCACTAAACCTAAGAGTAGGTCTCAGTCATATCAGTCCAAGGGCCAAACTGAGTTGGTAAAATATCTGTTAAAAATTTTGTGCTCAAATGTGGCCAGGAGTTGCCCTAGAGGTTAAATACCGGCGCCTTGCCTAATGAATAATTATCAAATAAATACGTTCTAATAAAGGATTTTATCTCTTCTCTTACCTAGTATTATCTAATATTTAACTTGGAGAAATTTCAACAAACTGGAAGTGTCAAATCCACAGCTTGTATCAAAACCTGCCTCAGAAGAAGTTCCTGATTATGTTGGGAAAATTACGCTCAAAATTGACCAGAAGAGTTAGGGCTTTTTAATCTGCTTAGCGAGTTTCTGAACAGTTAAATACCATAAGCCACTGGCAAGGTTGAGGATCAATTAAAGGAACTTCATCCCAATTAAGTGAAGCAGGATAATAATTACTAAGCGAGCAATCCTCAGAATTTCACAACTGGTGCTCACTCAAAACTGGTGCCACTCTCCATAATGGATTCACATAACCAATTCCTGGAAGATTAGCCATACAAGAAAGTGATAAACTAGATGGAAATTAACAACAAGAAAATCTCAGATTATTTTAATACCAACTGCCAAGGCTCCGAAGCTGGTACCTACTACTCCCAGAATCTTATTGCAATGGGGGAGCTCATGCAGCAAAACCAGTCGTCCCAAATAGGGATGAGGATGATGCCTTGAACTACAAGAAATTTCAAAAATTTGGACAGTTGTGTCAAGATTACAGGCCAAAAATAGAGAAATTACTCAGGAGCTTCGAGAACTCAGAATGCAATTATTAACTGCAAATTCCTGAGTAGACAGTATGGCCAAAGACATTAGAAGCAATCAAGCTTTATTCAAAGTGGAGTATGACAACCCTAATAAAGAGTTCAAATCCCCTAAAAAACAAAACCACCAGTGCTCACCCAGCTTTGACAAAAGAGAAGAGGAAAAAGCTCTTCTTATTCAGCCAAAAAACAGTTTGGAGAACAACTAAGGGCAAATTCAAGCATCATAATCCAGTAGTTTGGAGAAATATTAAGAAATCGAATCATTGAAAATTGATACCATGAAGAACCTGATATTTAAATATATGTTTGCTGCCTAAATTTTTGGCATTCATCCTGAATACACATAATACTCAACTGGAAAGAAGGCCAATTATGAACGATTATACACTAAGAAGTTCAAGAAGAAGTATAATATTATGCCTGAAACTGGGCGAGATGTCTTTAAACCATTGAATTTACCAAAGTTCATAAGGATGGGAACGTTCACTCTTTCCTCAAGCTATTTAAAAATGCTGCAAGGAGCATCAGACAATGCAAAATGATCATCACAGATCAACTCGCATGATGCCCAAAGCTGTGACCTTGTTATGCCCTATTTGGGCAATGATTGGCCCCTATATGGATGCAAAATTTGCAGTAACAAAACAGTTTGGAGGGCCTGAAAAATAGGAAACCCAAAAGAAGAGAGCTTCTTAAAATCAAATTCAAGCAGAATGAGACTATTAAGGACTTTGCAGACAGATTTTTCTTGAGGAACAAATTCTGAATGGGTGCAACACAATAGATAAGTTTGACACTAGCGTTGCAATGGATCACGCAGCTATGCCCTTCCATGAACCGACTTAATCTCATGATACATACATTTAATGGAAGTTTGGAAATCTAAGAGCTTACCAAATTAGTTGAAAATCTGTTTCCATAATTTCAATACCCTTAATTGGCACAGTGATCAACAAAAAAGCCCAATTTTTGGGCCCAAAAAGCAACACTATGTTCAACCAAGTGAAAAAATTTCAAAACTGAAAACTAAAAATATGAGCAAAAGCAGTAAACAGTGCCGATTACATGCCACACCTGTATTCAAAAGGGGCATTTTGCTAGCCAATGCTAAAGACAGTCCAACAAAAAGCCTGGAGTTAATGTTGCTCTAGAAATCAACACTGACAGTTAGGCAGGAAAAGAGAAGGTGGAGTAGAGGCGGAATGCTCTAACTCCACCAATGTTTAAACCATTCCATCTGACCTTGGCAAGCTCTTCAGTGCCAAAGAATTCGCCGAAGAAAACCTCCACCATATTGTGGAATATGATGTCATGATGGTCTCTACTTGGGCCACAGCAAAATGACCAAACCCTTGAAAATTACCAAAGAAGCCCAAGAAGAAGTATCAAAACCTTACGCAAAGAAGATTATTGATCAGGGTTTAGACCTCCAACCCAGATGTTCAACCAATCTACTTATGCTTAAAAACGTCCAAGTAGCTATTACCATGAATTCCTTAGCAGATAACTTCCCATATACTTGCTCAAGCCTGAAATCACACCTGGATTTGGGCAGCAATAACAGCATTTATACAATAAATACCTTTGATACTACTCTGATTGCAATTATGTGGACATAGCAGTAAACAAGTTGCGAGTTCAGGACATTGTTGATAGTGGTGCTCCAATCAATATAGTCAGTACAAAGCTGGTTAAAAAACTGAAAAGTGCGCCCAATGTTGTCCACTGTCAGGAATATGGAACAACTTGAGCGCATACAACTAAATCTCTGGGCGCATACAGTACCCTACCTATCAGATTCAGATCTATTGTAGTAACAGCACCTGCCATAGTGTTTCCAAATATGAACTATGATATTCTAATTGAAACTGATTCCCTAGGGAGATGTGGAGTTTTTATTAATCATAAGGACAATACTCTCACCATTCTTGGCCAGGCTATTCCACTCTACTATAACTGGGATAGGGCAGTTGATAAAAAACCCAGCTTATTAATAAAATAGCTTACAAAGATGGAGGCATCCAATTGAGTATATCAAAGCATGGTCAAAGATAAAACACTACCCACTCAGATAGAAGAGTCAAATGGCATACCACTTTGATCAAATCAGAGCATCACTATACCATCTGGAGATCAAGTAATCGTCTTGATGGGACTAACAATTAATGTCCTAGAAGGACTTTATGGTGAATTATATCAACCATGTTCTAAATCTTGATTTGGATCGAACATTGCCCCTGGTATAATCATTCCTGGCCTCAGAGAGATACATGTCTTAGTGCTAAAAAAAGAAATACATATCTTATGTGCAAACCTGCAAAATTGGCCCATCTTCATCAAGCAACCTTAAGCAATCGCATTACTGCATTTGTTCCCTACCTCATAAACTCATTCATTCCATGAGTTTAGAACTTTTTTAAATTAGGGCTCCCAAACATGGACCTACTCATCATAAATAATATCATCACTATGGCCGATTTAAGTAACCTGACAAACTCTGAGAAAGGCCAAGCTCAGGAATTATTCTCTAAATATTGGGAAATATTTGCACAAGATGATTTCAACTTGGGATGTGCTAAGGGTGTCACCCATAAAATTGATACCAGAGATCATAAACTAATTCAATTACGCCTGATTAGACGCTCAAAATTGTCAGAAGAAGCAGTATCCAAGGAGATTAAGGAACTCCTCAATTGTGGCATTTTAGTACCTTCAAAAAGTCCATGGGCAGCAACAATTTAATAGTGTTGAAGATGGATGGAAACAACCGAGTAGTCATGGATTTTTGGAAGTTAAACAGCTCCTAAAGAAGGACTTGTACCCTCTGCCATGAATTGAAAATGTCTTGGATAGGCTAGGGGGTGCGAAGTTTTTCTCAGCAATGGACCTTATCAGCGGGCATTAGCAAATAAATATTCCTGAAGAAGAGCATGAAAATTGTGAAATTATAGTCTAAGAGGGCCTATTAAGCCGATGAGAATGCCACAAGGGTCTGCAAGATCCCAGCTAGTTTTCAAAGGGCTATGGACACAATTATTGGCGATTTGAAGTTATCATGTGTACTAATGTACCTTGAAGATATCAACATTTTCAGCCACACAATTGATGAACTCCTGGAACACTTAGGGGAGGTTTTCAGAAGGCTAGCAGCTGCAAAATTAAAAATCAAGCCCAGAAAGTGCCAGTTCTTCAAAGATCAACTGTAATACCTCAGATTTGTGATTGACAAAGTGGGTCTTCAGCCCCAACCCTCTAAGCTAGATGCCATCTCCAAAATAAAACATACCAAATCCAAGAGCAATATCCAAGTATTCCTAGGCATGATTGGGTACTATTGCCAATTTATCACCAATTTAACACAACTTGGGGAGCCGCTTTTCTATATACTTAAAGATAAGGTCTCATTCAATTTGACTCCAGCTTTCCAGGCTGCATTTGACCACTCCAATTGGCCCTATTGGGCACGCTGTGTTTTCAATACCCAGACTTTGATTGAAAATTTATTGTCCAAACCAATGCATCCCAAACAGCAGTGGGGGACACGTTATCCCAAGTTGTAGAAAATGGCGAAGAACATCCAGTTGCCTTCACTAGTTGGACCTTAAATGTTCACGAAAGGAACTACACAGTGATGGAACAAGAATGCTTAGCCATCAATATGCTTGCAAGCAATTTTGGGTCTATCTTCATGGCACTCTAATTAAAGTTTTTACCAATCATGTTTTCATAAGATGGTTAAACATCTAAGAGAACATGAGGTCCAACTAGCCCGCTGGGCGTTGAAGCTTCAAGCTTGTGATTACACCATTGAGCAGTAGCTGGGGAAAAACACCATAATGCTGATTGCCTATCCTGACTACCCACCATTGCAACACTTAGTCAGGCCGCCAATGAGTTGTTTATGAAAGGATCAGCAGAGAGTATCAAGATGAGCCCAAATCCATCCAAAAAATATTATTGGATCTACAAAAAAATACAGCCATCGAAAATGGGATACATATAAGATTTTTGAGGGCAAAAAGAATATTTTTTCAAGACCCTCGGCCCAAACAGACCTTATAATGGCACCGCGTAAGGCCATTTGGCATGGCAGATTCATAAAACAAAAGAGCATCTGAAGAAATTCTACTATTGGGAGTCAATGCATTTTTTATCCAAGAAATGCCAGAATGCTGTGCAGAGTGCCAAGGAGTAAAACTGTTCCAAAAAGCATATCTACCAGCTTGTTCAGCCCAAGTTTGCCTGACACACTAAATCTATTGACATTGCCAGCCCACTTCCAACAAGCAATACAAAGGCAAAGTACATAATTGTAGCCATCAACCACTTGATCAAATGGGTTGAGGTCAAGGCCATTTGGGAAGCTGACGGCAACTACTGCCAAGTTCTTCCTTGAAAACATCATTCACAAACATGGATGTCCCCTGATTATTATGACTGATAATGGAACCAACCTTACCTCCAATGTCCTTGCCAAGATCAACCAATAAATGGTAGTATGAGGTGTGCTTTATGCTACCTATTATCCCAAAACTAATTGTACTGTTGAGCGCACAAATGGGACGTTGATGAACATTATTAGAAAATTGACTATATCCAAACCATCTGAATGGAGTACTTATATAAGTTTGCAGTAATTGTTTACAATGTCTCCTACAATTTGTCAACCAGGATGTCACCGTTTAAAGTACTATGGAATACATCCAGCCCTACCAATGCTCCTATATTTGGCCCTAGAGTATCATGGCGAAAAACCTACCCTCAATATGTGGAGAAGCTTGTGGATGCTTTAAATTAAACTACAATCTCAAGCCTTTGAAAAAAGTTTTGTAGAGAAAAAGGCCTGACTTAAAAGGACTTAGAGAATTGCTATATAATAGCCAAATGTGAAGTTAATGATGAAGTTCTAATTTTGCAACTCCATGGATTGGGCCAAAAAAAAAAAGTTAGATTGCATCTGGGTAAGGCCATTCAAAGTGAATGACATGACATCTAATTTCATATACTCAATTAAGGATATTAGGACCAGCCATATATACAATTGAGTCCATGCAAAATTCTTAAGAAGTTTCAATAAGTGGGCCAATTAAGAATAAAAAGGCGAAAAAGGAAAAAATATCTTTATATATAATAATAGCTTTCTTCTATTTAATCTCTAGTTTGCACTTGAGGTTGGGGAGAGGACCAACTTCAGAACTAATGGGTATTTGGGCTGAAACTAAAAATAAGAGGATCTAACAGTAGACTCATCAGGCGTTTAGGTCAAAGATAACAGATGCTGATGATCAACAAAGGCTAGTCAGGAATCTTAGGGCCTAAGCTCAAGTCAAGTGGGGAAATGTCATATTCTGGTGGTTGACTCAAAAATAACACCTTTGACAACCATCAGATCTGGGATTATCCTCACAATGCTCAAGCTAGTACCCTAACTCTCACCTCAATGTCTATTAGAATTACACAGCTCAGGCTGAACATCTCACCTTCAATTCAATCAAGTACTATTTATAAATGCTTGGGCTAGATACAACTGCACATTATAGCTAATTTTCATTGCATAAAACTCAGCAATTGGTCCCAATTATTGGTAACAGTATCAAACATCTACTATATAAAATTGTTTAGGACCTTTTATAGTTAAAATCTAAAAGTCTCATGGACAATCAGATGAACAATAACGTAATAAATTTTCCACCCTAGGGAGAAATTTATATGTCAATCCGCATAATCAGAACAATAGCACTTGCACATAGACTGCCTAATAGGGAGTACCATGTGCTATTGAGAGAGGCCTGCTGGTATCCTTATTAGGGGTACATCATCTACTTTTATTGATGAAGAAATTTCACAGAAGATGTTTTCATCAGCAGTATGATGAAACTCAAATTTAGAAGATCCTAGGATAATTCTACTTATTTTTATTGCAATTTTTGTCACTGAAATCCTCCCAATTTTGAGAGTATTTTGCCACCATTAAACCTTAGCGTTAGTCTCAGTTGTATCAATTCAAGGGCCAAACTGAGGTGTAAAATATCTATTGACTTTTAGTGCTAAAATGTGTCTAGGAGTTGACCTAAAGGTATAAATACCAGCACCTGGCCTAATGAATAATTATCAAAATAAATACCTTCTAATAAAAGATAATTAATTACATCTCTTTCCTAGTCTTATCTGAATCCACGCTTTGGAGAAGTATCAACAAGCTGGAAGTTTTAAATCCTCAGCTTGTATCAAAACCTGCCTCAGAAGAAGTACCCAATTATTTGGGAAAACTATGCCCAAAATTGACCAGAAGAGTCAGGGTAAACTAATCTGCCTAGTGAGTTTCTGAACGGTTCAAATACCTTAAGCCACTGGAAAAATTGAGGATCAATTAAAGGAACTTTATCCCAATTAAGCATTCAGGATAATAATCATCAAGTGAGCAATCCTCAGAATTTCACAGTGAGTGAGCTCACAATGTGAATATCTAATTATCAAATTAAACTAAGCTCAAGTCCTAAAAAGGAATATTATCATTATATGTCTTCATGATTACTCTTTAGCACTATAAACAGTTATTCTTTATCTTTTATTTAACCAAGGCAAGCTGACAAGGGGACAGGCATTACCGAAAGAAAGAAAGAAATGACATGAAACCTGAACAGGGTCAACTCCATCAAAGAAAGTTTTTCCACCTCCAGATTGAGACTCAAATTTTTCTGGTTATGTCATGGGTAAGGTTTTCATGTTATTAGACCTACTAACCGCCAATAGCTTCCTTTTGGCTGGCACCCCAATTGATGTGCAAAGGGCGGGAATTGAACCCACAACCTTCAGGTTGGTAGCCGTACACCCTTACTGACTCGCCTTCCACCCCCTAGTTATTCTTTATCTTAAAATAAAATACTTCTACACCAAATAGATATTTATTTAGAGTTTAAAAATATTTAATTGAGCTCCTAATTGTTCTACTATCACTACTTAATCGGGATATCAATATATAGAATGATACTCCTTAAATAAAAAAGTAATGTATTAATTATATGATTTAACCTTAATCTATGGCATTGTCACACTGCTCTATCTAGTTGCAGGATTGTTGATTATCTTAGTCAACCATCATCAGTTCATGACTTACACTTCTTATACTAAAAAATCTCTCATGAGGGATTTCCATCAATATTAAATTAAGCTCACATAAGTGCGCCAGTGCAATTATTTTTCTTATTGGTGGGACCTAGGGTACCAAATACAAACACACTATTGCCATTAGGATAATTAAACGTCACAATTTATATGGTATAAACAGGACTTGCATTCTTAACTTGGCCAAATGTTTATATTATAACTATAAATTTAGATAGTAGTGGACACTTTAGACAGGGTTTTCACTATCTTTTTTATATCATTTTCTGACAGCATTAACAGGCGAGTAAAAATCTAAGTTTTCATATAACAAACATAGAATTTATGAGGGTTCATTGACAAGTAGATCTGCATATGATTTTTTTTATTTGGTTGTGCTAGTAACAAGATACTGGTTGTAAGAGACATTTTGGTTCATCTAATGTTTTATCACAAGTCTGAGCCATTGTGACACCAATCATATATTAACAAAAATAACTATTAGTCAGTTAGGCTTATTGTAAAGCCAACTAATTCTGAAATTCACCTTGAATGAATAAAACACGTTTCCTCATTCCTTCCCTTTTCTATGATGTTGCATCACCAGTAAGTAGATCGCTGTTATCAGCTTTACCCTTATAATAAAGCTAAACAGCTGATTTTTTGGTTGCCCAAAGGTGTCCTGTTTTGAAATTCTAGCTTCCTTTAGTCTGGCACCTGACAGTGGAATGGCTTCTCGGAGGCGATGGCTATACACTTTCACTTCAGCAGGGTACATTTAATAGCAACTATCCTGGTTTATTAACATTTAAGCTATTGTCATGTTAATTATTTGAATCCTGAGACTATATGCTAAGTATGACTAGGGAAGAATTTGTAACAAACTCCATTATGTTAGAATTATCTAATACTTACAGGGTGCAAGGGTACCTTGTAGCAGTGTAAGCATCTGGGTCCTCCTCAAACAATATCTTTACTTCTCATCTAGTAAGAGGGTCTAGTGGTATCCATCTCCCTTTATTAATGTCTGATTGTTGTGATCCCTTTGTTCTGATGCTTCAGGTTTTCAACTCTGGGTATAGGATGTAGTTTCACCCAGGGTGTTAATCTGTGGTACAGTTAAAATCATACCTTGTGATGTTTCTTGAAGCACATCTATAGTTCTTGTCCATTTGGACATTGACCTGTAATGTAAAAATTAATTTTTGGACAGGGAGGCTCAATACCAGATATAGGCATCCTAACTGTTCATTGTTACAGTATATAAGAATTTAAGATTTTGATATATCACAAGTGACAACAATGCTTCCATCAAGATCCTGTTGGAGGGGGACACAGAGCTGTATGAACCTATCATGAACCATATCAACCACTATGCAATGGGTTAATATCTGCATAAAAATATTTAGAACCTGCCTTGTATAGGATATTACTTGAAAACCAAACAAATGGTGTCAGACTTGTTGGGTCAAGCATAATTACAATGATGATAAAAAAAGAAGATATCTTCAATATTAATGATGAAAAAGGGCTAGTTGATGAATATAAATTGTGAAGTCTCCTCCGATATGGTTGTGGATATCCCTTGGGTGGAAAGTGCTTACACCTAGTTTACTTTGTAAGCAAGTGCTTTCAAGGTTAGTTGGCAGTTTTGTCTGCATAAGAGTCTTGAAAGGGCTGGATACTGCTGAGTAATTGTTGTTATCTCCAATACAGGACCTGTAAGGTCAACATCTTTATTATGTGATGATAGTTTATCTAGTAGGCTAATAAGGCAGAAGTTAGATAATGATTTCACCACATGATATTGGAGGCTGTCATCTTACAGAGGTTATATACTAGAGTACCGTTTGCTCATTCAACTGCCCCGTTGATTAAAGGATTATATGGGTAGTGAAGTGTTCTCTGGTAACAAACAGCGACGTCAGTTATTAACAACTTGAAATATGAAATTTAACATTTACCAGAAAGTAAAAATCTTGGGAACCTGTGTTGTGTGAAAATGGAGTAAAAAAGAATAGGGCTGTAGCCTTTGTGATGGTAACAGGACAAAGATAGCCTAGACCCACTTGGTTAGATGTGAGATGGCTAGTAAGATGTAGATATGGCCATGGAGACTCAAGGATAAAGGTACAACTACATCTACACTGGCCATGCTAAATGGTGGCAAAGAAGCCACTCACTTAATACTGATAGCAAGTGCTAAGACAATCCTTCAACCTGCAGGTTAAACAACCTTTTAATACTTTGTGTATAGTTTCAAGCATTTGGTCTAGTAACATCATTTCTTCAATTGATGATATTATTGACTGCACATGTCCCACGCAGGAGTGGCCTTTTAAGGATAACTTCAGTTTAGATGGTCTTATGTAAGGTAACAATTTTTTCAGATAAATTTGTAATGCATCCTATCCTTGTTAAGGTCTTTTGTCATAACTTGCAACTATTTTCTGGTTTCTGGTGTCTCCAAATACCACCTGTCTGCCAGCCAATCTTAACATATAAACAGTTTTCTTCAGGTAAAAGTATGGACATTGTCGGCTTTTTCAACAACCCATCTAAAATTTTGATGGGTTATATTAGCACAATGAATGTTAGTGAATGCTGTAACTCTATATTCAATTAATCATCTTGCTTGCCTCCTGTCACGATCTTTCATCTTCTATAGATATCTGAGGAAGGTATGATCAGTTAAAATAGTGAAGTGAGTTCCTTATAGATAAGGATGAACTTCTTAATTGCAATATGTACAGTCAGGCGTTGACATTTGTTAAAACTATAGTTCTGCTCAGCCTTAAATAGAATTTTCTTAAATAAGCCGCCAGTTGGTCTATAATTGATCATCCAACTGGTCTAGAATGTCCCCTACAACCAAATATCTGGCTTTGATAAATATTACAAATGTTTGGTCAAACTTTAGATGAATAGGGACAGGATTGGATATCAAAACTTTCTTAAAGGAGGTTGAAAGCTTAGTCCAAATCAGGTGTCCACTCAAAGGGATGTATAGCTGACTTAGGTAGATTTAAGCATCAGCAAGGACAGAAAACCACGGTATGAACTGCTTGTATTACCCCTCCATCTTAAGGAACACTAGGATGTCCCTAAGATTATGGAGAGGGGTCTACTTCTCAATACCAACAATTTTGTCCGGTAAAGGGGTAAACACTCATTTGGTGACTTTATGTCCGGGAAGCTCATCTCATGCTGTAAAAAAACACATAAGGATTTGAGCATCAAAGAATCCTGTCTGAGCCAATCAAAAACATAAAAAGATGTCCCTGAAACCCATTAATTTTTTTGGAAAATATGATTATACTGTTGAAGTAGAATATCACATACAATAACTTCAGGTCACTCAGCAGCTCATCACTAGCCCATTGAAAGGTGATCAGGGCATTGCACAGCCCATGTGGCATTTGGGTCAGCTCAAATAGTCATTGTTTGCAATTAGTGTACTAAGCTCAATCCCTAGGGGTGCGCTTAAGTTTCATTACATGATGGCAAGATCCAAGCTGAAATTACTGAGCTCTAGCTATTTGCCTTTGTGAGTCATCAATTTGAGGCAATGAATAAATGTCCTTCTTGGTTACCATGATTATCTCATGGTAATCCATGACAACATGGTGACTACGGTCTTTAGGACAAATGAGTATAAAGGGCTAAGCTTATGGGTTTTGGGAGGGTACCAGTTGTCCCAACATAATATCTTCTAAAGCACCTCAGTGACTTGGCTTCCTCTACTTTGCTTTTCTAATAAAGTTTTGATTGAATGGGAGGAGCATCTCTTGTTTCTACATTGTGTACGACCTCTTTCATCTTGCCAAAGTCATATGCGAGGGTGGAGAACAGATCAGCATATTACTCCAGTAGATTGGCAGCCTTATATCTTTATTTGTTAGTAAAGTCCTCTCTAACTGAGATAAAACTAGTGCCACATTGGGAGGTTTTATTAACTTGTCACAAAGGCTTCCAAATCCTTGGACAGTGTTAGTCTTGTCAACGGCTAAGAGATACAATTATGCTATTAGGGGTGTTATCCTCACCGTGTGTGCCTTGGGTGTTAAGTTGGCCAATAGCACAGTGATAGAACCAGCGTATGCGGGTTCAGGAACTCTTGGACAAGTTAAGATCTCTTTTACTGATAGATTATTGACTTTTAGTATTTCAAAAATATTCCAGAGGCTATATTCATGTGTACCCAGATGTTGATTAGTATCCAGGATCTTAGTGAAAGCAATTTTTTTCTGAAGGTCTATTGGCTCCCCTTAGTTATATAAACTACATGAGGTGGCAGTCACACATGGTGACTACATACATGATATTAGAATTTGATTAATCTTGTCATCGTCTCTAGTAAGCAGGTGTTGGGCTTCTTTTAGTTGCCCAATGGAAATATTCTCAAGAAGCCTGAAAGTCGATACTTGAAGATGACTAGGACGCTAGAAAAGTATATTTTATATTTTTAAAGGGTGTCAAGTCACCGCTTATGTCCCATCATCTAGAGTATCCATCATATGGTAAGTATGGCGAAATTGACTTATTGAAGTCAAGTACCAAAACAAGATATAGAATTAATGACGTAACTTTACTCAGTATAGAATATGGGTTTTATAATTCACATATAACAATATAACCCCCAAAAGGAAAAGGATTAATAAAAAATTGAGGGGAAAATGGAAGAAAGGCTCTTGGTCATGTAATACATTGTGGATGGTATAATGCCTTTGTGTCATATTTTTTATTAAAAAAATTATAATTTGAATGCTCTAAATGGATGAGCCTTAGTATCATTTAGGTTGATCAGTGGGTAGATTATTGGTTCTTACCAGTTTTAAGGTTTGTATTAATTTACTGCCTCAAGTGACACCTTGAGTATTAGCCTGACCTTCTGATAATCCTTCATTTTGACTAGGCATAATTTCAATTTAGGTATCTTAGGCTCAAATTGATCCAGCAGACTTTCCCTAGTATCAGATTGAGCCTTAGTAACTATTAAATTTTCCTTGTGATTACTTGAGTTAGCTTATTTAACCCCCTTATCAGGTCTAGGCACGAATTCATTTCTGGTAGTCATTTGGTAAATATAACTTAAGCCATGTCTGAATCCTGATACCTGAAAATAGGGGCAAGCCTTTATGAGTTTCTTGCAGTCCTTAGTAGTCTCAAATAAGAGGAGGACGCTTACACCTAGTAGAAATAAAAACACTTTGGTATAATAAATGATGGCAATACACTTCAGAAAAATTTACTTTCACGACAGAAGTCTATAGTTGATTTTTTTTGAGTTATCAACAAGGTGTCAATAATTTACTGATCTGAGTGGGAGAGCGTAATAAGCCCTAAAAGACCTTGTACATTTATGTAAGCGGTTCTTACTCCATGTATTGTGGCAAGTTTATGAAGTCTTAGATTTTTTCATTAGTTATGACAAGATCAAGTTCAACATGGAACACGAATGATGATTAAAAAATTATTATTTAAGAACGTCTATGGTGACTCAAGTACCCAGGCTGTTTAACTGGGTGACAAAATGAGGAACATGGATGACTCCTCATGATAAAAATAGACTCAAAGATGTCTATTTCCAGTAGGAGATATTCATCCACACAGTTAGCATTGGAGGAAATTCTAATGGACTACAGATTTAGGTATTGGCATATTAGTGGATTTGTCAGCATAAATGGACTCTTTCTTCATGATGATATCCCTTTTGCCAAAATTTGCATTTGATTTCTCTGCACAACATTTATAGCATTGGTTCATGGTGTGACGATGGCATTTGCAGTAGGAGCAGATATGTATGTTATTATCCTGATTCAATGACATGTACGCGGGATCTTCCAGATGGCTTCTGAGGAGAATTTAATATAATTTCAAATCCGCAGGAAATTCACCAACGCCTCCTTCATTTCTTGGATTAATGTAAAAGTTTGCTTGAGCACTATCATATGAAGTTGGACGTCAGCCCAGGAATTGAGGGCAGAGATTACAGTGGTAGTAAAGTATTTTATTGAGACTTATTATTGTAGTAAACAATTCCTGTAAGCTGACATAGAATTGTCTAAATAATTCTGCGTGGATTTTCCCTTTTTTATATCAAAACAACATAAAGGCCTGTTTCTTATTCAAGAAGCATTTTAGAACTTTAAAACTCCTAGATTATATTGGTAAAAACTTTTGCCTAGGTTTACAATCACAAAATTAGAAGTCATAATATTTCACTTTTCTTTGAAGAGGCAATAATGGATATCCTTACTTACTGCCTGTCAGTGGCCCCCTTCATTGCACCCTTCTAAGCATTCAAAAAGGATAGAATACTCTTTCTTTACGATTGAACCTTTCTTTAAGGCTGGAAGTAAAGGTAGATCCAGAAGGGCCAGAAAAGTCTTATACCCAGCTTAACACTATTGCTTGGCTCAGAGGACACTGTCTCCGTATACTTAGGGGGTGATCTTTGATCCAATTGTCTTATCAGTTTCTCTATGTCATATTATAGTCATTCCAGCATTAGTCAAGGGTGGTTGTACTGGCCTTCTGTTTCATCTGAACATTTAGAGCTGGAACCTCAGTGTTAAATACTTGATTGGTTTAATTATAAATTTAAAGTTATCTAAAACGGAACAAAACAAATACAATACGCCTAAGTAATAAAACACTGATTAAAGAAGTAATCAATTGGATTTATTAATACCTTTACTTTAATTGCGAGAAACCTGGAGAGTTATGGCCTTTCAATTCAACTCAATTATTTGATTTATTGGCTCATTTTTGAGGTTTTTGAGGTAAGAAGAAATAAGATTGTAATTTCAATCAGATTATATCAGACTAAATTTCTATTTAGTTCTATGAATTTTAAAGGTGCCCACTTCTGTATTTTAAATGATTGTGGCTTAATTTTTCCAAGACACCTTATAAGGGGTGCTGTATTAGAGCTTTTTGCCATACGCCAGAAGGATTCTTCCACAAGAGGTGAAGCTGATAGTACATCAGGAATCCTCAAATGTGGAAAAAATCCTCAGAATCCTTGCTAATGAGCAATTGTTAGGTGGTGGTGCAGAGAGAGAATTAAGGCAAAGATGCAGTTATTATCCAAAATTAACCCTAGTATTGCAATGAAGTTGGAAAAAAGGGCAGTTTCCAGGAGTTTAAAGTAGAGTTTGTAGCTTTGGACAGTTTTTAATAGATACTTTTATGATGTTTAATATTTTCATTGTAGTGCGTTTAAGAACTTTAATATATTGATTAGGGAGATCATATGTCAGTTAGTCATAGTATAAGTAGTGACAAAAAATACAAGCTCCAGACTTGATTTTCTAGAAAATATATTGAGAAGCACCTTCTGTTGGTTTATTTTTTCCGTACAAAAAGAACTGCACCTCCAATTTTTTTAATAATGAAGGGTTAACCATTTGAAGAAGTAAATTCTTCAGAGATAGTGCCTATGGTTGTAAGGTAGATGATGGAAAAATCGAGCATGGGAGTAACCACAATCTATATAAATTTTTCAAAACAAAAGTTATGCAATGCCAAGACTCAGTAGAAAAGTGGATCTTGATATTAATGAAATTATGGGGCGTTGATTCTTTGGTAGAGTCAAATAATTTTTAGATAAAGCAGTCTATACTTAAAATAAAATTTATTTAAGGAAGTAGAGCGTCATTTTCATCAGGTTTGAAAATTTGGAAATTAAAAATTATATGTTGAGGCCACATGGACAAGGAAAAGCTATCTATTTCAAAACATAGAACTGAGCGATGGTGAATGCCAATGTGACCAGAACAAATCTAATTGTAACAATGTCTCAGAATCTATGAGGATGAAGCTTCAGATAACAATTAAGAATCCAATTTTGGGCCACATCATAAAATCTTTATCAACATTATTGCCTTTGCTCGTCAAGTACTTCTACCCAGGGCGCCATGCCTCAGCGTTATGAGAAATCTGAAAAGACAAAATGAGAGATAGTTATAACCAACTAGAAATATAATTGACAATTATTAGCCTTCAAATCTTTCTGATTTACAAGATTGATGTGTATCTTTTTGTCAACAAATTTAGGATGACCATGTATGGGGATAGCCATAAAATTTGACTGCTACCATATCTAGTGGTTAGATGAGTGGAGAATCGAGTTGATCATGTCACATTTGGATGTCAAATCTACTTACAACAAAGCCAAAGAGGCCAATCTTTGTATGTTCAGAGGGTTTAAACGTATGGCAACAGGGAAAGCCAATTTTAAGTATTTATTTAGGAATAAAATATAAGTTAGTTGCAAAATTAGCTGATCAATTTTATCAAGATGCTTGGGTTCCCCATGGCGCCAATTCAATGAATGTTTTCAATTCTAAAATTGCAATTCAACATGCAGTGAATCCTTATAAAAAGTTGTTGAATACTTATTTCCAGAATTCCTTCAGAATCTTTTTACATTAGAATCAATAAAATACTTAGAACAATGATCCCATTTTTTGGACATCTAACACTGGTGCCAAGCCTAGCGGTATTAGCTTTTTTAGAATTAATTGACAACAACAAAAAAGAACTCTGAATATTAATACAAAAATGAGTAGTTCAAAAAAACAAAGGCGATGCATCCAAAGATTAAAATTTCATACTACATTTGTAATTTTAAAGGAAAATATGCTTAAAAATGTCACCAACGGACTTATAATGTAGTATGACAACTAATTCTCAGAAGGAGGGAAAAGATTATGCATATTATTGTGAGATGTTTTATTGCGTCAGAAGCAACAATCCCACCGGATAAAGATGAAGATGCAAGTAACATGGCCTCATTTATCAAAACTTAGATTTATGAAACTGCCCCTGGTCATGTTCATTATAAAGTCTCAGATGATTTTCATGCGGCGGCTCATTCTCAGAAAAAGGCACATACTTCTGGACAAACAAGTTATAATTTGAACTAAATCTACATAAGAATTTAAAAATACGCCTGTAGAAAGACAATGTCAAAATATAAATACTTCAAGTCTCAGGGCTTTTATTATAGTAACTAATATAACAACATTCATTACTAAAATGTTGTAGCATTAGATTAACCAAAAAACACTCTCAATCTTTTTTTATTCAGATATATTCATCTAGTAACTAGATTGTTAAAGAGCAAAAAAGGATAAAAGACTAAAAGAAAAAGTCATAATATAACAAAAAGGAAAAATAATATAAAAATACTAAGATAAAATAAAAAATGCTAAAATCATCATTCCTAGGATAAATGAAAAGTATTTTTTTTAAAACTATATATTTTTGAGGTCTTGAGGTCGTCATTAATAGCGTTTTATACCTCTTCTTTAGGAGGTGGAAGTAATTTAGTTGATACAGAGTAGTAGATTGACAAATATATTACTCAAATCATTTTAGAATTAGGTCCTGAGGAGTAGCTGAGACCATGCAGCTGAAGAAACTTTCACAGGCTCAGATTTGAATATCAAAAATGATGAAGTTATGTTTAGAATAAAGATGGGAGCATACATGAGAAAATTATCTACCAATAAAGGAAGAAGGCCAGATAACCACTTCTTTCTGAGCAGAACTACCAATTTAATCAAATGAATGATGATCTTTTTATAACTTCAACTGACATTCATATTGTAAAGAAGAGTCAATACGCCGCTTATAGACCAGCCAAGGTAGGGGAAGTATTAAAAAACGACTGTATTAATTGTAAAGACTACAATTCAATTATATTGTTTTAAACAAAGACTATGTGCCTATGTAATTAAAATCTGAACTATATTTAAATCAACCAATTATTTTAAAAGGTGTTTTAACTTTAAAATCTGTGGAGTTGCGGCCTGGAAAGTCTACTTTATTCATATTTAATTTGATTTTCACAATCAAAGGCCTTTTGGTAAGTCAAATTAGATTTTAATGTCAAATAGGTTATATTCAAACTATTTTAAATTTTAGTTTTTTTGTATTACAGGCCTACATTTCTGAAGTTCAGGGTATTTGTGGCTTAGTCTTTCTGAAACACATCAGAAGAGGTGCTGTCTTAGAGAACTTTACTTGCGTTAGAATGAATTCCTCCATAGAAATGGAGATAGTTGTACATTAGGAAGCCTAAGATTTAGAGAATAGCCCAAGAAAACTTTCACGCAGTAACTGGTTAGGTAGCAGTTTAAGGAGAGTAGTTCAAGGCGGTGATTAATATAGCATCATATGTAACCTTACTTTAAGCTATGAATTTGCCATAAAAAGAACATTGTGCAGGAGTTTCAAGTAAAGTTTGTAGTTTATCTCAGTTTTGTATAATGAAGAAAGTCCATGATATTTTATACTTATTTGTATTATATCTAAAAGCTATGCTATATTGATCAAGGTGATCATATGTCTGTTAACCATAGTTTAAGTAGTGATAGAATAATAAAGCTCCACTTTTAAAATGACAGAGTTTATATTAAACACACCATCTTTTGTTATATTGTCTCCATACAATATCAACTCCACTTCCAATTTTATACCATTAACTATAAAAAGCCACTTTAAGAAATGAAATTTTCAACAATTGGATTTACAACTACTGGATTTATTATTTTGGTCAGAACAAGTTTGTCTAAAAATCAAGATGCTTATCAGTGAGTCTGGTGAATTCATGCACGTTTTCCATCTTTTTGTCTAATGCTTCAAAGTAACAAAGGGATCATTTGGGCATCCATTAAGGTGATTTTACATTCTTGAGCAACTTTTTTAACTACATATGCTCAACATCAATTCTTGGTAATACTACATTCACCCACAGTTTGCCAAAACCTTAATCACGTAGGATAGCAGACACTGGGGGCAGGTAGCCCCTCAGGACCTTGTGACTCTTCTGCTCAATCAAAGCCGCAGCCCCTCTAGGCCTCCAGACCTTAGTGCTCATCAGAACCCTTAGTTCCAGCGGTACCTTTCAACCCTTGGGGCATTTCAGGCAACTAAAGACCTTCAGGCTCTTAACTCCTATGGCTAAGGAGAGTATATGATACATTTGTTGAAGTTCTTCGACCAATGACTATAGTTTGTCCAGAAATTGCACCAGATCTGATTCTAGAGCCTAGATCTAACTGTCAGAAAAAAAGGGAGGTATAAGGCAAATAATCATGTACTTCAGCTACTACACCTTGTAATTTGTAATTTTTCTGGTTATCCTTGTAGCTGAAATTCAGAGTCTAGTAGGGCGAATTGGTTACTGGGAACTGTCAAAGAGGTGTTAATTGTCATGAATTACTTTATGGTTATCTTGGACTAATTATCAGATCGGCTTCATAAACGTCAATAAGTTTGGTATTGAAGCTCTGCACTAATCCCAAATGGCTTAGCACTTCCTGATCATACAGTCCCACTAGCCAAAGGATATTAAGAGTGGAATTAAAAAACAAGCAAAGTTAGGGTTTCACCTATTAGATAACTCAATAGTCGCTTGGATAGCAAATTGTAAAGACATAGGATCATTTAAGGTATTACTATAGATTGTAAGTATCTGGATAGCCTTCAGTCAAATAGATTACGTTTAAGAGCTTTTGGATGGTATTTCTGATGTTATTGGACTATAATTAGCATTATTTGTGGCTTGTAATTCCAAGCTGAACTTAAAGGTGGCCTGGAACTCAATATTATCAGGTTTTACAGATGTTACTTCATTTTGGAATTTGTTAATCCATCTAATAATAGTTCCAGCATTATGGAGGGGGAGATTTGCTGCTAGAAACTTTGTCTATATTTTGTAATTGGTGTTTCACATTTTACATTTCGCCCCCCTGTAGTGAGCACCAATATCATCTCTACCCTTATAGTAAGGTTGAATAGTTTAGCTATTATGTTTCCAAAGAGGTGTTCTGTTTAAAATTCTAGCTTACTTTATGGTGGCACTTAACTGCGAAAATGGCTTCTGAGAGCAATATCTGAAAATTACTTCAACAAGGTTCAAGCATTGGCAACTATCCTGGTCTAAGAGCACTAATTTTGTTGATGGGAATATGCAAAAAACGTAAAAATACACTCTAAAATAAAATCAGAAATTTTTTGTCAGTTAATTTTGGTTAAAATTATTCAGTATTTATGAAGTGCAAGGGGTCCTTGTAACGGAGGGAGCATTTGGTTCCTGTTAAGGAAACTGCTGATTATAGTAAGACTGTGCTTCCAATATGGGTGTTTGACAGCCCATTGAAATACTGAGAATGGTAGCGGCAAAGCAGCCCTAATTACTTGGAGGCGGGACTCCTTATGGTTACTGTGGGTGATATAAAAACTTATATCATATAAAAGGCCCCATAGCAAACCAGATGGCTGCAATGGGCCAACGTGGATAGTGCTAGGACAAGCCCAAGGGTGGGAGAGGCATTAAGGATATACAATACTTCTGGGTTTGCAGTTGATGGCCTTTGGTTTCAGACCCATGATTCTCAGGTTTAATTTAAATATAAGAACCTAGTTCATTGAAAGTTTTTAACCCCAAATTTTGGGGATCAGGTTTGTAAATCAAATTGAATGATTTAATCAAATTAGGGGTGAGCTTAGATGTTAATGCGTTGTTGTTGAAGGGTTTTGGGATGCTGCGTGGAATCAGAAAAGTTTTTAGAACGCCAGATCAATTTATTAATAAGAATTGAGGCGGTTTCCTAAGAAACAATGCTCTGGAAAATCTGGCACCTGGGTTTCACCCCCAGATTGTAAAATGATTGATAGTCACCTATAATTAACTTAGTGAGTTTCTCAAAATGGGGGTATTGCTTATCCAGATCATGCCAACTGAGAGGAGGGATGGTAAAGTGAGTTAAGCGAATTACAATAGCCATCTTGAGCAAAGGATTCCGTAATTTTGTTTAGCCTGATTGCGCTAACCCAGTGTTGGGTTAGTGAAATAAATCTGGCTGATTGGAGCGCCCTCTAAGATGGCGTATTGGAGAAGCAGGTCAGGAATGTAACCTCTGCTAACATTAACTAGCACATAGCGAGCTGCTGGATCAATTGATCAGAGTGTTTACTCAACAGTAATCAGTCCCAAAAGACTGATACCAGCATGATTGGTTGGGTTCAAATTATAATTTAGGCAGGAAGTAGGTTAGCGGAGCCTGTGGAGAGGGTTTTTGAACTGGATTTTTATTTAAACTTAGTATAAATAACGAACCAACTACTGACCCTATGAGGGGCAGTTGTCTTTTATACTTGGTGGAGTGGGATGAGATTATAGGGTGGCTTATCTTAGGCTGTCTGATGTGCTTGCGATATGCAGCCTGGGTTTGAAGGGTCATCAAATATTTTACATATGAGGTCAAAAAGCTCTGACAAATAACTCCCAGATCAGCTGTGGGGGTACTCTCACCAATAAAGACTTAAGTTGGTAATCTCAAATATGAAAGCTCAGTGGAATTGGCTTTTGGCGGAATCAATGTTGACAGTCAATTAAAGTTAAAATTAAAATTTTAGGGATAAATTCTTACCTCACACTGGCGCCCTATGACCCAGAATCTCGAATCCAGTGACCTGAACTAAAAATTCCTGCCTTAATAAAGGTCCCATGAGCTTTAAAATTGATTTTTGCAGTTTCCAAGGGGCTGGAAGGTGTCAGGTTGAGGACCAGATGGGATAGGGGTCCTTCTGGTGGCCTCTGTGTAGAACTATCTCCCTACATATTCCTTGATCTTATTCACAAAGGAGAAGCATAAAAGGGGGTGTCAATAAATTGCTTTTCCAAACAGTGGGCTCTGCTAGAGTGCCAGGCCAACCAGTATGAAGACTGGCTGACCCTTACTGGTTTGACTTCATAGACGTACCAACCCCCTACAAGTCCACATCCACCCCTCAACCCAGCAGACCAACGACTTCACCTTAGCCCATGGTCCATCTTGGGTATGCCCTGACAAGTCCATCTAACTTCCTGAGTGGCCATGACGCTCCCACGCTGCACCACAAGGCTGACGGCCAGCAGCACATCATCATTGGTGGCCAGTTGGCCAGTTTCCAATTTGTTCCTTGTAGGTCTGAGGTATGGGAGCTGGCAGCGCCAGCCATTCCCAGGCACATCGCCCCACGCCAGCTTTGGTGATCTCCAGTACCACCCCTATCCACTTAGTGGCTCATGCTACTTAAAATAGATAAATGATGGGCAAAAGAGAGATGTTTATTTTGGAGGGAAGGAAGGATATTTATACTCTAGGCTACTGCACCTATGAAAAGCCCTAAGCCATCAAATTTGGAACCCCAACCAATAGCCGTCATCAATAGTAGCGATTCCCTCACATTTTGCTTGTCCCAATCACCAAACATAAGGTTGACTCTCCAAGGAACAAGTCACTGGTCATCCATATATAAATTACTTTTATAAATATAACTATGAGCACCTCGCTTAAGTCGCCAGTACTTAAATTGGGCAGCAAATTCATATTTGGATTATTAATATTAAAACTTCATCTTTCCATCAGAAATTCCCACATTTATCTTCTATGGCAGTTGACGTTAAGATAAGATTCCGCTGAACTTGGATTCAAGGCAGCATATCATCATCAGATGGTTGTAATTGAATCCATCAGCTTTTTACTGGAAATTCACAGAATCATCCATGATTTTTCAGTCAGTGCCAAACTTTGAATCCTCCAAACCCAAAATGATTAATGTTTTTAAAACAATAAATAATATTATACAAGGCTATTAGCTGGTAATCACACTTGACTAACCAACACCCTAATTCTGATATTATTTTGGAGGAATTCCTCTGGTTAATTTCTGACAGAGGGTAAAATAGGTGGGGTTTTTTGGGCAAAAGCAGTTGCCTAGCGCTCATCAACACCATATGCCAAATCACCCAGTTGAACCAATGGCTCCACAGGTGCCTTGGGTCCCTTCTTCCCTCTGAAAGGGGACTTACATGATCTAGCCCAAGAGGTTATGTTTCCAGACTTACATCTACTCTCCATTTTAAAAGGAAAGCTCCTCATCCTGGTACATGAGACAGGTTATGTTTCTTGTGTTTGGAGGGGACTTTTATGGCCAGAATAGCAGCTAAACTATTAGGTGGTAAGGGCCTCATGATATATCTAATGGAGCTCATCCATTAGCTCCTTACAGTTCTCATAGTTTATGCGCTTACACAACTATTTTCTTAGGCAGGTAACCTTTCCATTCAACCAGATACTGGAATGACCTCCTGAATTTCCTTAAGGCCAGTATCGCCTCAAGTTCTGCCTCTTGTGACTTCCCAAATGGTAGGCTCTGGAGTAGTAGTTTTATCTCCCTTAAATGGGATGACTGGGAAATTTGGAATAAATTATGTTGTTTCCTATAGGCAGAAACCTTGGTTAGTATGATAATGCCCAAATCATTTTCTACTTCAAAAGGCCCTGAGCGCTTACTAGTCAGCTTCCATGAGGTGACCTTTATATTTAAGCGGCGGGTATCAAGGATAACAAATGAGCCTATTGAGTTATTGTGCCCTAAAAGTTGCTTCCTATCACATACTTCATATAGTCTCCAATGGCTTTAATAAAGTGCTCTTAAAAGTTTTTAGTGTCCCAAATCTGAATTATACGGTCCTCTGCTTCAGGAACCACATAGGTCAGGCGTTCCCAATCTGGAATGAGGGAATGTACCCCAGGGTGGCCTTAAATTGAGGAGAATTTAGTGGAGGAATGAAGAGTGTTGTTGTAGATTGTTTTGTGCCTGAGTGAGGTCCATAGCCCAGGTATTTTGTGTGTCAGAAGAATACAACGCAGATAGTGTTGAGACTTAATTACCTCTCAGATTTTGACCATCTTATTGTTAGTAATATGCCATAGAACGTCTTATAGAATTACTAAGAAGTCCCAACAGGGAGTCACAAAGCATGGCTGTAAAATTGAGGGCCACGATCACTAGCAACTTTTGTGGGAGTACAAACACTGAGAGCACATGAGTAATAAATTATTTCTAGAGTATCTGTTGCTTTTATGGTTGTGAAACATGGGATAGACAGCGCAAACTTACTAAACCTGTCTAAAATCACAATTATGGCATCAATACCCTAGGACATGGTTGTTTATCCATAAAGTTCACTCAGTCAAATGTCCAGGGACACTCAGCTTGTTTCAGAGGGTGGGAGAGCCCTTTATCCCTGAACAGTCAGATTTGGAGCATTCACAGGTAATACATCATACTACTCACTATTGAATATCCTTAGCTAGCCCAGACCAATTGTATGTTTCCTTGACTAGTTTAGCATAGTTTTTTTGAGCCAGGATGGCCTACTGCAGGTGGGGCGTGGTGATCTTAAATACCTACATGCGTAAGGCAGGTGGTATTTAAATAATATTTTGAAAAAAGATTATCACATCCTTTAAGGCATACAGGGGACGTTTGCGCTGCCTAGTCTCCAGTGATTCGCTAACTCGTCCCATTAGGGCAAGATAATCGACCCAATAAAACGCGTTCACACATAGGTGACTCAGGGCTAGGTCAGCGTATGACACAGTGGTTGAAGCCAGGGTTAGGATTATGAAGGGGGTACCACTGTGGTCAGCTCAGGAAGGTCATCCTCTGGTCCTGGAGCCATGGTAGGGTTGCGGCTTAACATGACCGCCAGAACATTTAGTGGAACTTTAAAAAACTCATACCTAGTGTGAAATTTGCTTGGATCCCTGAAGGTACGCGCCTGAAGGTGGGACAGCTTCTGGGGTTTGCGATAGTGCATTTAGGATTTATGGTCAGTGCACGCTGTAATTTCATGTTGGGCCCCTTGGAGAAGATATCTCCAATGGGTAAGTGACCATGACCTTCTACCATATCTTTAACATAGATCGCCCACGCCTTCTCTATGTAGGTGAAACTCATTGAGAAGTACGCCACGGTATGCTCTGTTCCTTCATGCTCTTGCAAGAGTACTGCTCCAACTGCGACTGCAGAAACATCACAAGCCACAAAGAATGGTTTGGTTCTGTCAGCATGTCACAAAACTGGAGCTGACAAGAAATTCTCTTTATTGCTTCAAAGAATTGTTGGCAATCATCTGTTCATTTAAAAATAGACATTAATCCCTGTCAGTGAATGGAGGGGCACGGCCAGATGGGCAAGGGCAGGGGAGACTTCTTTAATAATATTAAAGTATTGAGGAAGCTTCAAAGCTGCTTTTGAGTGGTGTGGGTTGGACAAGACGGGACTGCCTCCAACTTAAATGTAGGGACAGCATAACCATCCATGAGTACCAGGTTTCCCAAAATGTAATTTCTCTCAAAAGAAAACACACTTGGAAGGCTTAGCAAAAGACCTTCATAGAAGAGGCTGCTATCACGGACTTCAAGCCATTGGTATGCTGCTCATGGGTTGGGGAGTGGATCAAGATGCTGTTAATGTATGAGACAGTGGAGGTAAACCTTAGCTTCTCAGGACATCAATAGTTAAGCGTTGAAAGGTTGCTGGGCATTCTTCAACTCAAAGAGCATCACCTCTATAGAAATATTCCACGCTTAGTCAAAATTGCTGTAAGCCGTTATTATCCCGCCTTGACTCTCACATAGTTGAAGGCGTTGACAAGGTCATTTATGAGAAAACACGGGACTTAACAATGTCCTGGGAGATGGTTTATCCTAATGGGATGGTATGGATCTAGAACTGTCACGGTACTAACATGACCATAGGCCACACAAGGCCATAAGGTCTCATCAGTAAAATGGGCAAATACTACAGGTGAGTCAATGTGAGATGATTACTTAATAATCCAATCTTTTCCTCGCATATCATTCTGCCATATTCCCAACGCCCTGTTTTTCTCCTCAGCGTGTAGGTACAACGGACAGTTGATCTTTACAAGAACTATCAGCTGGAAAAAAAGGTCATATTATGAATATGGTGTGAGTTGGGCTTCAAGTCACATGTCAAAGTCATACTATTATGAAGTCAGGAATTAGGTAAATCCCAAGAGAGCTCCAAAGAAGACAGCTCACATGGGGTATTTTGAGATAAATGAGGCCTCTGTTGAGATAACTTAAAATCAGTAGATTTTCCTCATTGCACCTCTTATTGACAAAAAACAAGGAGTTGGGATCCAGGTTGAGGATCAACTGTTGATGACGCCACCAGCCTACCCCCGTTATGAAAGGGTACAATAGACCAGGCAATGCTGAAAAGTGGTCTCAAAAGCAGAATTCATGAATGAGGAACTGTACAGGACGATGAACGGTATGACATAACATTGTCTCATATGAGGCACTAAATAAAGAAGGGGTTCATAACGTTATCCAAGTCTACTGAATGAGCAACGTTTAGATCCATGAAGATGCCTGCTGCTCCTTAATCAAGAAGTACTTGCACTGTAACATCAAACATACCAATCTGAAGTAGTTGGAAACAAGAAGAATGATTAAACCTTTTATTTGGTCATAGAGAAAAATGGAGCAGAAGGTGGGGCTGGACCCATAATGAGGAGAGGGGCTTTGTCCACAAGTGGACTATATTGATATCCTCTAAGAGGCCATCTAAAAGGTTATCTTGGTACTCAGAAAAGGTGAGGTTGGTAGGATCAATGGATATGGCCTTGTTCACCTCACTTGATGGGAGGGTTGCTCTGGGGTCGATGGTTTAGTAAGGACCACTGTGATCCTGTGCGACAAGTGGAATTAGCATGGTAGAAGTTGCACTCAAGCTGACGGTAAAATGTCAGTTTCTTGATCATGATCCTCGTGTGCTTCTACCTTAGCCATTTAATTGTGTGTTAAAGTAGAATTTTCTGGGTTTAACATTATAATCAGGCCCTCTTCATTGGATGGGAGTAATGGATTCTCTACAGGTATTTGTTACTTTACAGGGTGCCCTGAGGGCAAGGGGATACCAATGCACCCCAGAGGAACGCTTTCCTGGACCCTTATTACCTCAAGGGATAGGGCCAAATTTCTTCAACTGAGATAAAATAGCTTGACGGGGATTTTCTGAAAGAAGATGATTTGAATGCTGCTGAGGGTATGGTTTTGTGGAGGTTTTTTGCCCCAATTGAATACTAAAATGAATGTGCTGCCATCAGAGAAATTGGGAGAGGATCCTATGAGAAAATGCTACTGCTTTTGTATCCAAGGCAGCTTTAAAATCTGACACTGCAATTTCAGTAGGGATCCTAACTGAAGGAACTAATGTTGTGTAGAAATCAATGAGAGAAGGCAGGTTATAGACTTCTGTTAGAGGGTAAACAGGCAAGATGCCCTAGATTCTGCTGCTTGTATTTCAGAAGATAGTAGATTCAATAAGGTAATATGATCATCATTATGTTTGTGGAACGTAGCACAACTCTGACCCAGCGACGAGCCTCTCCTTCCAAGATTTCTAAGAGAGCCACACTTCTGTGAATCAGTAGTATTAAGAGTTTGAGAATTTCCCAGCTGCAAATCGCATATGAAGTTAGCTAGGGCGATAAGCAGCTTTTCTGCAAATTCGCGTGTGGTGACTAGAGGAATCCCCACTGTTGAAAACATGGCAGAGTTTATTCTGGATGGGTCAAATTAGCCCTGATATCAACAATAATGCAGGAGAAGTATTATTATCAACTGCTAAAGTAAATGTTAAGAGGATTTGTTAAGTCTGAGGATATCTTGCTTGATAATTGGATCCTGGACGCTTAATTGGGATAAAGTTGGGCCAAATAATCCTTGATATTGCCGGTGGCTTATGGTATTTTCACCTTTTAGAAATTAATAGGCATAGTTAAATATCCCTAACTCTTCTGGTCAAATTTTGGGCTTAATTTTCCCTTTGTAATTAAGAACTTCTTATGAGGCAGATATAGTTAAAAGTTTGGGATTTGGTACATCCAGCTTGTCATCACTTCTCCAAAGAAAAATTCTTTAAAAAAACCAAGAAAGAGATAAAATAACGTATCTTTATTAAGAGAATATTTATCTGATGATTATTAGGCCAGGCACTGGTATTTATACCTCTAGGGCATCTCCTGGCCACATTCAAGCACGTAATTTCAACAAATTATTAAACCACCTCAGTTCAGCCCTTGAATTTTAATGAATGAGACTTAATGTTAGGTTTATTGTTGGTAAAATACTCTTAAAATCAGGAGGATTCCGAGACATAAATCTCAATAAAAACATGCAAAATTGTCTAGGATCTTCTTAATTTGAGTTTTGTCATACTGCTGATGAAATACATCTTCTGTGAAATTTCTGAATCGATTAAGGAGATGAAGTACACCTAATCAGGACTTCTGCAGGCCTCTCTCAATATCACTAGGTACTCCCTTTTGGGTGGTCCATATGCAAGTGCTATTGTTCAATTACAAATATCAGCATATGAATTTGGCACTAGGGCGGAAAATTTGATTATAGTAAAGCGCCTTTCAGTCCATGGGACTTTTAGACGTTATCTTTGGGCCAATCCCAAACAATTTCCTATGTGGAGTGTTTGATATTGTTTCCAATTTTTGGGACCAATTGCCAAGTTTTTGTGTAGTGATAATCAGCCATAATGCGCGAGTGGATTCAACCCACTTTTGATAAATTAGTTGATTGAATTGATAATGCGGATAATCAGCCCAAGACAAGTAATTTCAATAGGCTTGAGTTGAGAGTTAAAGATTGGTTTGAGTATTGGGAGTGTAAATAGCCTGATCTGTTTGTTGTCAAAAGGTTTATTTTTGGGTCAACCATCAGAATATGACATTTCCCCACACTTGACTCGAACATAACCCCTAAGTTTCCCAATTAGCCTTTGTTGATCTGTTATCTTTGGCCTGAACGCCTGACAGGTCTGAGTTGGGTCTTCTATTTAGTCACCTTGGCCCAAATGTCCGATGAGTCTGGAGTTGGATCCTCTCCACATCCTCAAGTTTAAAGTAAAGTATTAAATAAAAAGAACTATTTTAATATATATGTGGGTTTTTCCTTTTTTTCTTTTCTTAATAGGCCCGCTTAATGAGCCTTCTACAGAATTTTTCATTGACTCAGTTGTATATATGTCTGGTCATTATATCCTTGATTGTGTATATGAACTTAGATGTCTTCTTAATCACTTCAAATGCCCATAACCAGATAGTATCTAACATTTGCAATCAGCTCAATGCATGGTGAAGCAAAATAGAGCTTCATTGCAAACTTTGACTTTGGCCAAATTGTAGCGATTATCTAAGTCCTTTTGGTGTCAGTTTTTCATGGCAAAACTGTTGTTCAAGGCCTGAGCTTTTAGTTTGATTAAAGCAACCTAAGCTTCTCAATGTATTGAGAATAAAAGTTTTCGCCAGGATCTTCTAGACCTGAATATAATAGCATTGGTATGGATGGATTCTTCCATATAAGTCTCGAAAAGGGGACATCCTGGTTGAAGAATTCTATGAGATGTTGTAAGCAGATACTGCCAAACTAAGACAATTTCTCCATTCTAATGGATTGGACGAAGTCAATTTCCTAATAATGTTCATCAACGTCCTATTTGAGCGCTCAACAGTACCTTTAGTTTTGGGATGATAGGGGGCAGAATGCCACACCTCATACTCCCATTAATTGGTTAATTTTAGCAAGGACATTGGTGGTAAAATTTATTCCATTATCAGTCAGAATAACCTGGGGACATCCATGCTTCTTGATGATGTTTTTAAAAAGGAACTTGGCTGTAGTCGCCGCTCCAGCTTCCCAAATGCCCTTGGCCTCAACCCATTTGGTCAAGTGGTCAATGGCTACAATAATGCGCTTGGCCTTAATATTGCTTGTTGGATTTGGGAAGACAATGTCGATAGATACAGTGTGCCAGGTAAACTTGGGCCGGACAAGCTGGTAAGACGTGCTTTTTAGAACAGTTTTTGCCTTGGCATTCCGCACAACATTCTAGCATTTCTTGGATGAAAAATGCATTGACTCCCAATAGTAAAATTTCTTCAGATGCTCTTTCATCTTTTTGAATCTAACATGGCCTATAGCCTTATGAAAATATACTTCTTGCCCTCAACAATCTTGTAAAGCGTCCCATTTTAGGATTTTTTATAGATCTGATAATAATTTTGGATGAATTTGGGCTCAGCTTGGTACTCTCAATTGACCATTTTTATAAACACTTCATTGGCGGCCTGACTAAGTGTTGCAATGATGGATAGTTGGTATAGGAAATTGGCGTTTTGATGTTTTTCCTCAACTGGATGCTTAATGGTGTAAACATAAGCTTGAAGCTTTAATGCCCACCGCGCTAATTGGTCCTTAGGTTCTCTTAAGTTGTTCAACCAACTTAGGAAGCATGATTGATAACCGCTTTGAAATGAGTTCCATGAATGTAGACCCAAAATTGCTTGCAAGTATATTTGACAGCTAAGCATTCACATTCCATTACCATTTAGTTCCTTTCATGAACATTTAAGGTTCAAATAGTGAAGGCAACCAGATGTTCTTCCAAGTCTTCTCCAACTTGGGATAACACGGCCCCCACTGCTGTAGGGACACATTAGTTTATCAATAAATTCATATTCAAAGTCAAGGTATTAAAGAACAGGCGCGCTCAATGGGGCTGATAGGAGTTGGTCAAATGCATACTGGCAAGTTGGAGTCCAGTCAAATGGGACATTATCATTATTTAGATAGAAAATAAAAGTCTCCCCATGTTGTGCTAAATTGGCAATAGTACCTAATCATGCCTAGGAATACTTGGATATCGCGCTTGGATTCAGGCCATTTCATTTTATAGATGGCATCTAGCTTAGAGAGTTGGGGCTGTAGACCTACTTTATCAATTACAAATCTGAGGTATTTCAGTTGACTTTTTTAAGATCTGGCACTTACTGGGCTTGGTTTCTAAGTTTGCGGCTGATAGCCTTCTGAAAATCTCCTCTAAGTGTTCCAGGAGTTCATTAATTGTGTGGCAGAAAATGTTGATATCATCAAGGTACACTTTTACACATGATAACTTCAAATCTCACAGAATTGTGTCCATAGCCCTTTGAAAAGTAGCTGGGGCATTGCAGAGCCCTTGAGGCATTATTGTCAGCTGGAATAGGCCCTCTTGGGTTATAATTGCACATTTTTCTCTCCTAATTTGGGAAGATCTGTTTGCCAATATCCACTGATAAGGCCCATTGCCAAAGAAAACTTTCACCCCTAGCCTATCCAAGGCATTATTGATTTATAGCAGAGGGTACAAGTCCATATTTTTGATGTTGTGTAACTTCTAATAACCAATGACTACTTGGTTGCTTCCATCATTTTTCTTCCCTGTTAAAATTGGTGCCACCCAGGGACTTTTTGAAAGCACTAAAATGCCACAATTGAGGAGTTCCTTAATCTTCTTGGATACAGCTTCTTCTGATATAATTGAGCGTCTAATCAGGCGTAATTGAATTAGTTTATTATCTCTGGTATCAATTTTGTGGGTGACAACCTTTGCACATACCAAGTTGAGATTATCTTGTGAAAATATTTCCAAATTTTAGTGAATAACTCCTGCACTTGGCCTTTCTCAGATTTGGACAAGTTGCTAAATCAGCCATAGTGACAACTTTATTATGCTTGGTGCTTATTGGGTAGTTGTAACTTAACAAAAGTTCCAAACTTATGAAATAGTTGAATTTTGAGGTAGGGAACAGATGCAGTAATGAGATTTCCTGATGTCAAGTGATAAAAATGGTCCAATTTTGCTTTTGAAAATAACATGTTATTTCTCCATCGTTAGTAATAACAATCCAGGGGCAATGTTTGGCTCAAATCAAAATTTAGACCATAGTTGATATAATTCATCATAAAATCCTTCTGGGACATTAATTGTTAGTCCCATCAAGACGATTAATTGATCTCCAGATGGTATAGTGATGCTCTGATTTGATCAAAGTGGAATGCCATCTGACTCTAATCTGAGTTTGTAGTGTTTTATCTTTGAACATGCTTTGATATACTCAATTGGGACTGATTCATCTTTCTAAGCCAGATTTATTAATAGTATTTGAATTTTTATAGAAAATACCTTAAGCAGGTGCTATTAAGGCTAAAAAATTATTAGTTCCGTGGCTCTTGCAAAGTACAACACAAGTGCAACGAAGTTATTAATTCCGTTAATATAATTGGTTCAAATCGAAAAACAGAATCTGGTATGAATAGACCAAAATTAAGCTACAAGAGACAAAAACAGAGGTACTATGTTTATTAGAAATGAGGGATATTTATAAAGTAAGCATAGTACTTCTTCATGAGGATTTTTGGGATGCAACTGAGGTAAGATATTTCCTATTAGATGTCCATTATTGCTGATTATTAATACATACTTTTGATGGCAGATCTGATTAGATTCTTATTAGATGAGACTGACTTATTTGTATGATACTTTGCCTTATCAGATAGCTTAGCATCATCCTTCAGAGGAGGTTGATAGCTCCAAAGGGTTCATTCTTGGTCTATCTGAGAATTGGATATCTCTGTTGTGGATTTTACAATCTCATTAGACTGAGATATCAAATCTTGATCTTGAGTTTTTTATTCATCGTAGTTAGATCCCCAACAATGCCCCCTCAAGATCTTTCCTAGTGGGCATATACTTACAAATAAATCTACTATGCACTTTATTGATACCAGTACCAGTAATAATAGCTGCAATGGAGTATTCAATACCATATTTTAGATAATACGGTAAGGACCAGCCCATAGTGTGTCAAGTTTGTGAATACTTCCTCCCAGTCTATGATGATAGAAGTGTACAAGATCCTCGACTTAATATTCAGGTAGCGTAGGTCTACTTTCGTTGGTTCTTGTTCCCTCTTATTAGGTGGTAGCAGCAAGGGAACTTGAAGCTAAAGCTTGTACTCAAATGATTTTATCAGCTAGTCTCCTCATAGTAAACAGTATGTTTTTGGGGTAGCATCCTCAAGTATAGGCTGTGCACTTGAGGGCAGAATAGGATCCTGATCATATAGAGTCTTAAAGGAGACCTTCAAAACCATATGATGGTAGCTAACCCTATAAGCTAACATCACGCTAGGAAAATAGAGATTTCATCTACTAGGGCCATTGGAAGCTATCAATTGAAGAATTCCTAGAAGGGTACCATCTGCATATTTTGACCATACCATTAGTAGAAGGATTGTAAGGGGACGTAAATGACTGATAGGTACCCATTAATTTAGTAAGCTCAGATAACACCTGAGAAATGAAGTTGGTCCTATTATCTGATAACAGGACTTTCAGGCTACCATGCCTGGTGAAAACTTTTTTAAAAAGATAGGATGCAGTAGCCTTAGCGGCGACCATGGAAACTAAGATAGCTTTAATCCATTTAGTAAAATAGCCAATAGATTAAAATAACATACGATGTCCATAAGTAGCAGTAGGGAGAGGGCCCACCACATCGATACTCATAGTAGAAAAAGTTTCTGAAGGTCCCACAATTTTGTGTTGGTACATCAGATTTCCACCACGTTGTTGTTGGCAAGTGAGACAAGTAACCAACACATCGTGTACAAATTTCAGCATGTTATTCCAGTAACAATAATTTTTAATTACTGTAAGGTCTTAGCGACAGCTCCATGCTTTACAGTTTGATGAGCCTCCATAATAGTATCAGTCCTTGCAGAGGTCCAAATTAGGACAATCATTTAGATTCCAACTTTTTGTATAAGGAACCTTTTTTAACCTGTTTATTCTTGGTTAAGGATTCTAGCTTCGCTATAACATACTTAGATTCATGTTACCAGAGCTCAGGTCTACCAATCAAGCTGTAAATGCGATTTTCCTCAGCAGAGAATAACATCAATATAGGCAATTGAGAAAGTCCATCGGCGTTTTGGTGAATAGTTCCAGTGCAATGTTGAATTGTAAAGTCATAATTCTGGAGCTTTGACGGCCATCTAGCTAAGCCCCATCAGGATCCTTCATTTGTTGCAACTACTTCAAGGAAGTGTGATCCGTGATGATAGTGAAATTCTTACCATAGAGGTAAGGGCGGACATGCTTGATGGTGGACAAGACTTAAGGCATTCTCTCTTAGTAACGCTATTATTGCATTCAGCCTTAGAAAGGGTTTTACTATAGTCGTGATGGAGTGATCAACCAGGTATGCATCATGTTGAGCCAGAATGGCCCCAATAGCAATATCACTGGCATTGGTAGATAATTTTAAATGTTTTAAAAATTAATATGGGCTAAAATTGGTGCACTAACTAAGGTTTAGTGCAAATGATCGAAAGCTTCTTGCTGCAATTCTTTCTCATACAAAAGGGACTTACTTGTGCAAAATTTAAACTAAAGGCTCTGCAATATCCGCAAAATGGGGGATGAGTTGTCTTTAATAACCAAACATCCCTAAAAACACTTGGATATTTTGAAAGCTTTTAGTAACAGGCATGTCCAAAGTAGCTTGTATCTTGTTAGTTAAGGGTAAAATCCCATCATGATTAACTTTATGACATAAGAATTCCATCTCAGTCTTGAAAAAGCACACTTGGATGGTTTTAGCTTAAGTGAAGCGCATCTGACTAAATACTTCCTTTAAATGAGCCAAATGATTATTAAATGTGCGAGAGAAAACAGTAACATCATCTGAGTATACCAGAACACAAGAAAGTTTCTAATTTCCAAATAAGCCATCAATGCCTCAATTGTAAGGTAGCAGGGGCATTACAAATCCCTTACGGCATATGAGTAGGCTCAAATAACCCCTCACTAGAGATTAAGGCACATTTTTGAAAGTCATCCGGAGCCAGGTCAATTTGCCAATAGCCACTCACAAAATCCATAGCTGAGAAGAATTTAGACTCAGATAATAGTCTCAATGAGTCATCAATGTGAGGTAGAGGATAAAATCCTTTTGGGTAACAGCATTGAGCTGATGATAGTCCATAACCATCATTGACCCCCATCCTTTTTCCAGATAAGTAGAAGAGGAGAAGCTCTTGGACTCTTAGAAGGCCTTAGTAGCCCCGCATTGAGGTGTTGTTTCAATTCTTACTGAGACTTGAACCTCCTCAACTTTAGATTTTCAATAGGTCCAAGCTCGATTAAGGGGATTATCCACGGTCTTCACCTGATGCTGCACATCTTTAATTAGCCCAAAATCTCCAGGACCTTTGGAGAATATATCTGCATACTCTTAAATCAGAGTCTCAGCTTCATGATGTTGTTCCGGAGTGAGTGGATCCCCAAACTCGATGTCAATTCTAGTAATGATAGGGGGATCTTTCAAAACAAAATCACGTAAATTCACACATCCCAAGATGGATAAAATGTCAATAACATGAGTAGGCCGCACATAGGTGATCAGTTAATTATGTTTAATTGCATAGGGTGAGAATTGAGATTAACTAGTAATACTAAATCAGTCCCATCATAGGCAGGATCAAGTATAAGGGCAGGTTAAAGCCTCCAAATGAAAGGAATTCTGGTTACTGAAGATCTTTAACACCTGATCAGTGGGTATAAATACTTGTGATCTCATATCAATCGTGACTTGAGCTTTTGGAGGAATGTTAATTAAGTTGTTAGAATATAAAGGCATTTCCTCCAAGGCACAAGCTGATGGAGGTGGAAGTATAGTACTCAGTCCCAAGATTTGGTACTCAAGATGAGAGATAGAAGTGGGGTATTCCAATAAGCAAACACATATTCTGATTTTGCCTTTGCTATTAGGAACATCTTGAAGAATTTAAAGTTACCCAGTACCCAATTAAAGAAAGGTAATTGTCCTTAAGACTGATTATTGCATCAAAATTAATGAGAAGTTTAATTCCCAAGAGCAGGTCACAGCAGTTGGTATCTAACCCTACTGCTAGGGCTGACACAACTAACTTTACAAAACGCATTGGAAGGGAGGAATAAGCTCCTGTAGATTTAGTGTAGGCAAGACCAGCAGTTCCATAGTCTTGAGAATAGTTTAAGTCTGGCGCAAATTTGTTTTTTTCTTAAGTCTTGAAGATATTACATTGATGGGCGATAACGTATCAATGATAGCCAAAACTTTCACCTTATGCATGATGACTTCCACCTGGGTCACATCAGTGCCAAAGTTTGATATTAAAAACACTAAAGGGTTTCTTAATGAATAGAATTAGAAGAAGAAAAAAAAGTTAAGCAGAAATAGTATCTTTGTTGGTTAATTCATCAGGGATATCAAGTTCACCAGGAGCGGATATCACAAAACAGTCTTTAGAAGAGTTAAAAGGTTTTGATTGAGTCACAGGAGGTAGATTATCAAAGGGAGCCTCATTCCCTATGCTTACTCCCCTTTTTTGAATCCTTTGCTTGTTTTTTCTAACATTGAGATTCCATGTGACCCACGAGACCAAAATAAATGCACGGCTCCTTCTTGGGTTTAGGTTTGAGTCTAAGTGGCATTGCATAATAAGAATGAGGGTTATTAGTGGAGATCTTGTGTACCACATTATTCGAAATCTCCATGAGCGCTTCCTTGATGTCAATAATAGATCTGAATTTTCTTTTAAGTGATTTAAAATGATGTAACAATTGAGTGTGAGAAACAATGTACTCATTACAGCTGATATGATATCATCTACTGTAATATGATTAGCAAGTAGCAAGAGTTTTTGGCTTAATGATAGAATTTCTTAAGAAATCTTGGATTGTCTCTCCTCGTTTGATTTGGATACTCATAAAGGCTTGCTTTTGGTTAGATAGGATTTGATCAATCCTAAATTCCTTAATAAGGGCGGTCTTCACTTGAGCCCACATATTGCAAACTTTTAGGTGAGGCAACATGATTTATTGAGCGAACTTGCTTAGGCATGAGGTAATATGCCATACTTTCTTTTGATCCGTTGCACCGTCCATTGCACGCTCATAGAAAAAAAGAGATATATGGATGCTACCCTCACCCAGCTCAAACTTTCCTTTGAAGGTAGGTTTGAAGGTAGTGGGTTCATTGCTCAAAACGTGTACACCCAAAACCATGACTGGATCAGCTTTGAAGGGTTCTGATTTTGGTATATGAGCTTGAGTGGGAATTTGGAATTATTTGCCATAAATGATTGAGGTCCTCCTGTAAGTTGTGACCCCATTTATCAAGATGATCATTTTCAGGCTGTTGGTTCAAGTATGAAATTGCAGTGATCGTCTTACCTGCTTGTTCTCAAGTACTCCGCATTTAGATGTTAACAGCTCAATGGAAGCACTTAACCTTGCAAACTGGATTTCTTGCTTAATTTGGTTAGCATCGCATAAATGATGAGCATTGTCCACACCATCCAATAATTTGGTTAAAGAGTTTTCTGGGTCAGTTTGAAAGGCCTTCTAATGATAAGAGACACCCTTGAGCTATGGCTCAGATTTGGGTTTCTAATGCCTATACACTTGATACTAGTAGACTTGAATGTTTTGAATTGTGCAATGGAAGCGAAAAACCAGGGAGACCAGGAGGACCAGGGGGTCCTTGTGACCCATCTCAACCTGCTGGCCCTGGTGGGCCTTGTTGATCTACAGGGTTGGGAGGACCACGTTCACCAGGGGGTCCTGGGGTTACTCAAGGGGAACTAGGTGGTCCTGGAGGACCAGCAGGGCCAGGTCCACCTTCTCTGATAGTATCCACAAACTGGACAAGTTGTTGAAGTAGCTTTTCAAGCTCAACAAAGCGTTCCTAATGTTGGGCCCTAATCTTTCCAATTGACTCGTAATCTCATCTCCAAAGGTATTGATTTAGTGTTGAGTAGGATTAGAAACATCACTACCCTGTTGAGATACTTCTTGGCAGATGTATCCCACAACTCCATTATTAATTTTCACTAACTGGTCATGTAGTTTATTGATTTCTGTTCTATTGCAGAGTATGGCTTCCCAATTATCCCATCCAAAGTTAGAAGCTTTCCTATAAAATTATATACCTGAGAGTAAAATTGTTGTGCCAGGGTCAACTGAAGTTGGTCTTTGAAATGATGCAACCCCATGATCTGGAGTACATGATGAATAGCGGTTTGCACGTAATTCCTGAGGTACTGCTCCTTTCTAGTCAAACCAGCTTCAGTAGGTTGTAACACCGAACTATTGTATAAGTTCATCATATTATTAGCAACTTTAGATGTTTGGTCTCAGTTAGGATGAGCACCAGGCTAGATAGCCCCCTTTATCAAGCCTTTGACCGTTTCTACTACCTTTGAGGCTTGAATATGATAATAATTTATTCAAGGCCCTCAATGGCCAAGTACATAGAAGCTCAAAATTGCAGATTATTTTTATTAGCGGAAGGCATCCCTTGTTTGTTAGAGTATACTCATTGGTTATACCTCATAAATTACTCAGAAAAGGGATTTCTTCGCTAAACATATTCATTGTTGTGAAAGTATGTTTTCACCAGGTAGCCTTGGAAGCAGACCTTGAAGAAAGCACCACTATTGGATTTTTGATAGAAATTATGATAAGCAGGTGCTATGAAGGCTATAAAATTATCTGTTTTGTGGCTTTAGCAAAGATTGACGCAAGTTCAATGAAGTTGTTAGTTTTTTTTGTTATAATTGATTTCAATTGGAAATACAGAATCCTATATGAATAGAACAAGATTAAGATATGTGAGACAAAAATAGAGGTACTATATTTGTTAGAAACGAGGGAAATTTATAGGGGTAAACATAGTAGTACTTCATGAGGATTTTGGGATGCACCTGAGTTAAGATCTTTCCTATTAGATGACCAATATTACTGATTATTAATACCATACTTGTGATGGCCAGATCTGATTAGATTCTTATCAGATGAGATTGACCTCTTTGTATAATATTTTGCCTCATCGGATGGCTTAGCATCATCTGTCATGGTTGCATGACTTAATAGTGGGAACTAATGCCAAAGATAAGGCTGGGCGACAGGAGACCCAGAAGGTGAAACTTCAGGCTCTTCATGACCTGAAACACACCTTAGACCAACGCTGGGTGCAAGCAAAACAAGCCCAGGTTAGTAAAAATGGGGTGCAAAACGCCCAGCCCCTTATCTCGGCCCAGGCACTGAAACAAACGATCTATATAACAAACAAAGATGGTTCGATTTGGTTAATTGGAGAACAAGGGTTCAAATCCCATTAAGTTATGAAATCATGAGCTTAGGTAAAATACAGCTTCAATCAATCACTCGAGTGAAGGCACTTTAGGTGTATTTTACAAAAACGGATGGAAGCATTTGTTTATTGGAGAATCAATGCTTGGGCACAATTCCTCAGAGCCCTAATTCCCCTGACCCACTTTAAATATGTTCTTTGCGACCAACATTTCTCGTTGGTCAACTTTATCAAATAAATTTACCCATTTATTCTAAGTTTTGTTTATAGTTCCTTGGATAAACTTGGGTTGGGACCTTTCCAAGGAGGTCTCCAACTATGTTGGCCACCACATACTTTCCCATTTAATGAAGTTTTGAGTGCTCCCTTGGGCCGCTCCAGTCCCCTCCAGATCAAGGCGCCCAAACCTTCTGTCCCCAAGTTCCACATTATTATGGACTCCCTCTAGGGTCCACTCAAGCTATGTTGTTTCTAGCTTACCTGGTATTGAATATCGCGCTCTACACCCTTGCCTTGGATTCCTTTTGCACAGGCATCATCTGAGGTGCATTGTTGCCCATTTTCCTAACGGCTAGTTCCCTAGCAGTGTGGGTTTGCATCCCACACCACCTTGCTGGGAACGAGAGAATTACAGTTACTCTCTTGACATCATCCTTCAGATGAGTTGATAGCTTCAAAGGGTTGATTCTTGGTCTATCCAAAAATTGGATATCTCCAAATGTGGATTTTACAATCTCATTAGACTAAGATATCGAAACTCAATCTTGAGTAATTTCGGTCATCATAGTTTAATTCCCCTACAAATAGGCTGGGTTTCTTTTTCTCAACTTCCCTATCCTGATTATAGTAAAGTGAAATACCCTGGCCAAGAATGGTGAGAGTATCATCCTTAATATTTGTAACAACTCCATATCTTTTTAGGAAATAAGAACCAATTAGGATAACATAGTCCATATTTGGAAACACTATGGCAGGTGCTGTTACTACAATAGTTCTGAATCTGAGACGTATGTTACTTTATGCTCCCAGTGATTTAGTTGTATGCGCTCAAGCTGTTCCATATTACTGACAGAGGGCGACATTGGGCGCAATTTTCAGTTTTTTAACCAACTTTGTGCTGGCTATATTGATTGGAGCACCACTATCAACAATGGCCTGAACTCGCACCTTATTTAAAGCTATGCCCACATATTTACATTCAGAGTAGTATCAAAGGTATTTATTGTATGAATACTGTGATTGATGCCCAAATCCAGGTGTGATTTCAGACTTGAGCAAATCTTTTGGAAATATCTGCTAAGATCTTCATGGGAATGGCTACTTGAACATTTTTAAGCAAAGGTAGATTGGTCGAACATCTTGGTTGGAGGTCTAAACCTTGATCAATAATCTGTTTTTCATAAGGTTTTGATACCTCTTCTCAGGCCTATTTGGTAATTTTAAGTGTTTAGTAGCTTTTGCTGTGGCCCAAGTAGAGACCATCATGACATCATTTTCCAAAATATGGAGGAGGTTTTCTTCGGCGAATCCTTTGGCACTGAAGAGCTTGTGAAGGTCAGGTGGAATGGTTTGAACATTGGTGGAGTTTGAGCATTCCGCCTCTACTCCACCTTCTCTTTTCCCGCCTCACTGTCACTGTTGATTTCTAGAGCAACATTGACTCCAGGCTTTTTGTTGGACTGTATTTAGCATTGGCTAGCAAAATGCCCCTTTTGAATACAGGTGTGGCATGTAATCGGCACTGTTTACTGCTTTTGCTCATATTTTTAGTTTTCAGTTTTGAAATTTTTTCACTTGGTTGGACATAGTGTTGCTTTTTGGGCCCAAAAATTGGGCTTTTTTTGTTGATCACTGTTAATTAAGGGTATTGAAATTATGGAAACAGATTTTCAATTTAGTTTGGTAAGATCTTGGAATTCCAAACTTCCATTAAATGTATGTATCATGAGATTAAGTCGTTTCATGGAAGGGCATAGCTGCGTAATCCATTGCAACGCTAGCGTCAAACTTATCTATTGTGTTGCACCCATTCAGAATTTTTTCCTCAAGAAAAATCTGTCTTCAAAGTACTTAATAGTCTCATTCTGCTTGAATTTGATTTTAAGAAGCTCTCTTCTTTTGGGTTTCTCATTTTTCAGGCCCTCCAAACTGTTTTGTTACTGCAAATTTTGCATCCATATAGGGCCAATCATTGCTCAAATAGGGCATAACAAGGTCACAGCTTTGGGCATTAAGCGAGTTGATCTGTGATGATCATTTTGCATTGTCTGATGCTCCTTGCAGCATTTTTAAATATCTTGAGGAAAGAGTGAATGTTCCCATCCTTATGAACTTTGGTAAATTTAATGGTTTAAAGACATCTCGCCCAGTTTCAGGCATAATTTATACTTCTTCTTAAACTTCTTGGTGTATAATCGTTCATAATTGGCCTTCTTTCCAGTTGATTATTATCTGTGTTCAGGATTAGTGCCAGAAGTCTAGGCAGCAAATATATATTTAGATTTTAGGTTCTTCATTGTTATCGATTTTCAATGATTCAATTTCTTAATATTTCTCCAAATTACTGGATTATGATGCTTTTATTTGCCCTTAGTTGTTCTCCAAACTGTTTTTTGGCTGAATAAGAAGAGCTTTTTCCTCTTCTCTTTTGTCAAAGCTGGGTGAGCACTGGTGGCTTTGCTTTTTAAGGGGATTTGATTCTTTATTAGGGTTGTCATACTCCTCTTTGAATAAAGCTTGATTGCTTCTAATGTCTTTGGCCATACTGTCTACTCAGAAATTTGCATTTGAAAATTGCAATCTGAGTTCCCAATTCTCTTAGGTAATTTCAGTATTTCTGGCCTGCAATCTCAACATCACAGTCCAACGTTTTGAATTTTCCTCTTTGATCTTGGAATTCCCTTCATCCCTATTTGGGACGGCTGGTTTTGCTGCAAGGTCTTTGATGTTTTTAGTTTACAGTATACAGCTCAGTCCAAGCATAATTCTCATATTATCGACCTTTGCATTAAACCCAGGTAATTTATCTGGCCCAAAATGGCATGTATGGTGAGTCATTCTGGCTGTGATAGTAGGAAATCAGAATGAGTATCCAGTTTTTGACAGTGTCTATTTATGGTTTGTACATTTTTGTGCAATAGCCTATGGTTAGCCAGAACCAATGTGGCTATCTTTGGGACTCTTTCTTTTAGAAGCTCCTTGTCAGACATTCTCTTTCTTGACTTCAGAAAAAGAATGTTGGAAGCATTAGGGCTCCCAAATCTGCCATTATGATTTTCCCATCACCTGCCCAATTTATAGATAATATTGTGGATATTAATGATAGGATACCCACAGCGAAAAGACTTTAGTGGATTCTCAGTGGAATCCTATTAACAGGAATAATATGATTTACCATAAGAATCAGCTTAAAAAGTAAATACTAACTATAGTATTACTCCAACTCCTCAGTCAAATCTGAGGAATATAATGTTGTGCGGATCGGAACCTCCACAAGGCAAGAGGATGTTACCTGTCAGTGATTGGGTGCAAGTTAACCAATCATTATCATCCAAGTCTAACCACCGCCGAGGTGCAAAGATTTTACTCAAGGATGATAGGGTAACAATTAGCTAATCACTATCATCTGAGTCCATCCATCACCAAGTTACCCAATCATTACCAGTTGAGTCTGACCACCGCCAAGGTGAAAAGATTTTATTCGCTGGTGATTGGATACAATATATCCAATCATTAATGCACAGGTCAGTTCTAACTCAAAAATTTTCATCTTCAATATGATAGGCCAAAAACCTATATTCCCTAATTTAGGCAACTGAGCTTTGCATTCTTTTACCTCAAATATCGATGGTCTTGAAAATTGAACTAGTTTAAATAGGAAAAGATAGTATTGACAAGGGGGCCTTTCTTGGTTTTGCCGCGCTTATCATAATAAAAAACATAAAAACTATAAAAAGTTATTTTATACTTTTATTAAAAAAGTAAGTATCTCTCTCTGAGAAATTTTTTGTGGCCTCCATTAGCAGATCCCACACTCCTCAAGGTTTAATCTCCCTTAATCTTCAAGGTAAGTCCTGTATTATCCACAATTGCTTTTCAGACATAAGCAAAACTTATATTTAGTTTGTCCAGTAGAGAATTTCAGGAAGATCAATCCTCCTCTTGCAAGCGGTAGATTAGTATGAGTCTCAGATTTTGTCTAGTAATGATTCTCTGGGTACGCTTAATTGATGGTTGGACAAAGTTCACCAGGAATTCATTAGTTGCTTGACTGTATGTGAGACATTTGAAAAGAGATGCCATGGTCACCAGCAGTTCTTCATGTATATCTACATCTTGAGCGCCTTATCCTTAAGGTGATAGAACAGGCTGAAGGAGAGATCAATTAGTGAAGTACCAATCATAAAACCCTGATTTAGAGTTTCCAAAATAGCTTTTACGCTTTCAAATGTAAAATCAATTGGGCTTGTGTATCTACATTTGCTCCCCCCACTGTGATAAGGTCAAGGGAGTTTGAGATACCATCATATGAGCCTTGATGGCTGGTATTAAAATAATTCAGGATTTTCTTGTCACTAGTTTCCATCTCATTGCCACTTCACGTATGGCTGAATCTGCCAGTAACTAGAAGTGCTAATCCATTTCAGAGAGTGTCACTGATTTTGAGTGAACAACAGTTGTTAGGTTCTGAAGATTTACTCGCTTGAAAAAATAGATTCTTCACGTTTAGTTGGGATGAAGTTCTGCCTAAAAATCCTCGTTTTGCCAATGTATTATGATACTTTAACTGTTTGGAAGCTCACTAGGCTTATTTGAATTATTACAACTCTTCTGGTCAATTTCAGACTTATTTTTCTCAATGTAGTCTGGAACTTCTTTCAAGGAAAGTTCCAATAAAAAGATGTGAATTTGGCTCTTCCAGATTGTTGAAACTTCTCCAAAGTTAGGATTCAGATAAAGACCAGGAAAGAGATTAAATAAAAAAATCTTTATTTAGACTATATTTTTTGATGATTATTCATTAGGCAAACCGTCAGAATTTATATCAATAAGGAATCAACTGGCCACATACCAAGCATGCAATTTCTACAGATTATTTTCCACCTCAGTTTGGCCCTAGAGATGATACAACTATGACCTATTGCTAAGCTTATTGGTGGGAAAATACTCTCATCTTTAGGAGAATTTAGGTCAAAAATGACACTATGAGCGTTCAAAAATTATCCTAGGATCATCTCAATTTTAGGTTTATCATACTGCTGATGTAAAAAATCTTCTGTGAAATTGGTATTAATTTTATTAAATGATGCACCCCTGTTTGGGACTCCAGCAGGCCTCTCTTGATAGCACTAGGTATTCACATTTGAGCAGTCCATGTTCAAGTGCTACCATGCCGATTATAAGGATTGACAAACAAATCTCGCCATAGGGTGGTAAATTGCTTTGGAATTTACTACTGTCTATTTGTCCATATGATCTATAGACGTTATCTTTGGATCAATACCCTGATGATCTCTTATGCTGAATAGTTAATATTTTTCCTGATTAGTTGGGAAAATTGCCATGTTTTGTTGCATTTATAATTAGCCTGAATGTATGGGGCTATTTGGCCCAAGCTTTGAATAGAAGATTTAGATTTTGATTGACGTTGAGATAATTGGCCCAAGCCATATAATAGCAATTGGCTTTTAGTTAAGAATTAGAGTATTATAATGAGTTTTGGGAGGATAATCAGCCTGATCTTATGGTTGTCCAAGGGTTTATCTTCAGGTCAATCATTAGAAGCTGACATTGACCAAGGCCACATATTAACTACAGACAAGGATTAGCCGATTTGTGAGTAGCCCACCCAACTTCATTCAAGTAATTGAGGAGCTTTTTTGGGGACCTGAACGTTCCTTAAGGAATTCACACCAAACCTTTCTGAAGTGGCGGCGCCCTTGTTAAAGATAGTGGGGAAAAAGTGCATCAGTGGTCCCCAATTTTGCAGGATACCTTTGAAGCGGTAAAGTGCACCATATTTTCCACGTCCGCTTTCACCATGTAGATCCCAAAAGGAGTTTATTGTGGCTTCTGATGCCTTCAACATCACCATAGCGGTGTCTCTGTTAGAAATAGACAAAGATGGAATCGAGAAACCAGTGGGATATTTCAAGAAAGATGTCTCTGCTTGAGTTAAATTACGCCGTTTACAACAAAGAGTTATTAGCAGTGGTGAGGCGCTGATTTATTGGCGTAATCACTTGCATGTCTCATCTCAACCCTTCTGCATACATACAGATAACTATGCCTTACTCTACTATCGCTCACCTCATGTCCTGACCCCACGGCAAACCCATTGGCATGAGACTCTGTCCCAATTTTTGTTTTTTTATGAGTCTACAAAGGTCCATGAGAATTGTTTTGCAGATGCTTTGAGCCAAAACCCTGAATTGGCTCACGTATTAAATGAGGTATAGGTACATAACTCACACTTGATGATTCCGCTGGGTAAGATTGTGTCCCAACTTCCCTCCCCCATGATCAACGGGTCAGCGCTTGCTTCTCTGAAGAATGCAGAGGAATATGGTATTTACAGAAAGTTAGTACTTTTACAGTCTCTGTTTGATGAGTATACCATGGTCCTCGCCAAGAGTAAATTGAATCAGGAGGACATTACCAGAAGTTAACATTAATAATGAGATGGTGTGGCTTCAGGGACGCCTATGGGTTCCCACAGGACCATTATTCCTGGGAATCATCCAGGAAAATCATGACGAAATCACCGTTGGACACCTGGGGAAGGCTAAGGCTCTGGAGCTGATCCGCTGCACTTATAACTGAAAAGGAATATTGTTGCGCAGGTTGTCAGGTACTGTAAGGAGCTCCTAGTCTGCAATCAAATAAAACAATAACGCCAACCCGTCGCAGGGTTGTTGTTACCAGTACAAAAGGCTCAAGGCTTTGAACTTCCTTATTGGTGGATTTCGTTGTGGAGCTTCCTTCATCTAAAGGCTACGACGGCATCATTGTAGTGATGGACCAGTTTACATATTTCGTCCACTTTATTCTCTGCAGAACCACAGTAACCGCAGCTAAGATTACTAGTCTCTTTTTTCACATGTGTTTGCCCTTCATGGGGTCCATCAATAGGTAATTAGAAATTGTGAACCCCAGTTTTTTTGTCTTCTGGGAGGAGTTGTGTAAGACTTTTTAGATTCTCTCCTAAATCTCTACTGACTATCACCCCCAGTCAGTTGGGAAACTTAACGATTGATCCAGTGCTTGGAACAGTTCCTGCGGTGTTAGGCTGCTATAGATCTTCGGATTGGGTTCCCCATCTCCCTTGGTTCAATTTAGTTCTAACATCGCCCACCATGCATCAATCAATTTTCCCCTTCTTCACCAACTATGGCTTCATTCCTGCCTTCAACATAGAGCCCAGTTGTGGATCTCAGGTGGAAGCGATGGTGGACTTCACAAAAACTATCAAGAAAGTACACCAAGGAGTGAACACCAATCTGGATGCTGCCATACAAGCTTACAAGGAGAACGCAGATAGTAAGAGGAGTTGGACAAGCGTACAAGGAAATACCTGTATGCTGGATTCTAAAAACATCTCAGTAAAGCAACCATGTATAAAATTGGGACCAAAGAGGATAGGGCCATATCGCATTGTCAGAAATGTGGGCCACGCCTCATACCATTTGATCTTCCTCCATCATTCTGGATTTTTGCTTTCTTCCTTAAAAGTAAGCTTACGTTGTTTGAGGGGCCCCCAACAGTGACTCCAAAGGCTTATCTCTTGGATTGGGCGCCATAGTGGGAAGTGGAGGAGATATAGCCTCCCGTCATGTAAGAAGAAGACTTGAGTATCTTGTATCATGGAAAGGATTTGACGCAGCGGAAAACAATTGGGTACCAGCACATGATTGCACCCATGTCCCAAGATCTTCTTTAAGTCTTCCACAAGCGTTTCCCTGAGGCTACAGGATCCAAGTCAAACTCAAACTATCGCCGCCATGAAGCTGTCCCCAGATCACAAGAACCTATCCTTGATGAAAGCCCTTGGAGGAAGAGTGGATCTCCAAAACAACGAGAGGGTAATATCATGGCTACATGACATGATTGAGGGAACCAACTGTAGAGATAAGGCTGGACGTCGGGAGTAACAAAGTTAAGCTGCAAGACCTCCCTGGCTTAAAACATACCTTGGGCCAAAGCTGGGTGCAGGCTAGATATGCCCAGGTTGGTTCAGGTGATGTGCGTTATGCTTGGCCCTGAAATACAACAAGGGCGTAAAAACGCACTAGCTAAAGTCTTAATTACAAAGGGTTAATTCAGTTGCTTTTAGAATGGAGGTTTGAAAACTGTTCAATTTTTAATATTGCCAAATTGGGACGGCTTGACCTGCAATCAATAACTTAAATTTAATCAATCTTAAGCTACAGTAACCTAGTCAATGGTATTGTGCGCCTATTGGTTTGCTTAGGCTTGGCACCAATCCTCAATTGATAATTCGCCCCATATTGTTTAAAGTATGGCTCTAGATCCCTTCTTTCCTTTTTGGTTGACTTACTAACAATAAATTCACATTATTTTATGTTTTTTGATATAGTTACTTGGGTGTACGTATGAGAAGGTCATAGAGGAGGTCTTTAACAATGTTGGCCTTTTTATTTTACCAAAAATATCTCCTGTATCTGGTGCACCGCTGGGCCGCCCTATTGCTCTAGATCTAGAGACCAAAGCACTTTAGCACAGATCTCCGCTTGGTTATGGACTCCACTTGGGGATCCAACCAACTTTTTTTGCTATCAACTACTACATACCACGTTGTACACCCATGCCTTGGGTCTCTTTTTCTCTATCATCCTCTGCGGTGCCCTGTTTGCCATTTTTCTATATATAGTTCCCTGATGATGTGGCTGTGCATCTCACACCACCTCGCTGGGAATGGGAGAGTTACAGACTGTCATTGAAACAGCAGAAGAAGTTTAGACCAGCCTGCCAGTCAGGGTGCGTAAGCATCCAGAAAGCAAGCCAGAATGCCAGAGGCATTGTCGACTGTACAACTTGATATGGAGCCAGGAAATAGTATACCACAAAATGGTGGCGGAACATCAGGGTTAGGAATATCCCAACAGCAAACCACACTGAATTGAATTCGGACCCAGGAGTTCTGCTAACAGGGGTGAAAACTACTGGGATAGTTTCTGAAAAATTCTTGGTTGTTAAGACCATTTCGTTGGGGGTAAAAGAGAGGTAAATTTTCTCTTGTAGTTGGCAAACATAGGGCCATAAAATCCCTGTATACTGCTACTGAAAGTTCATGAGAACCAGGTTGTAGAGCCAAAAATTTGAACTTGTCGAGTCCAATTGGTGATAGAAGGAACATGGCAACCAAGAGAATTGGTATGGCCCACCCAGAGTGTGGGGTGGTGGACCACCAGGCAAACACCATATGAATGTTGTTTCAAGGATGGAGATAAAATTTTGGGT